>CM075018.1:623673-668513 GCA_037576675.1 Pangasius sanitwongsei | reverse complement strand
CAGGTTTGGGCCTCTTAGTTCCAGTGAAGGGAAACTGTAAAGCTACAGCACACAGAGACGCTCTATACAACTGTGTGTTTCTGACTTTGTGGTAACAGTTTGGAGAAGAAACGGATATGGGTGTGATGGTCAGGGGGGGCACATACTTTTGTCTGTATGGTGTATATTTTTTCTCCTCTGTCTCCAGCCTGTCTCTCTTCACCGTTTTACTGGAAATTAATTAATTACACTTTCATTATACACAATGAAACTGTAGTCTCACATGTTCTCCCGGTGTCTATGTGGGTTTCCTCCCATCTCCTAAAACATGATAAATTGCCCCTGGGTGTGAATAAGTGTTTGGATGTATGTGCTTTGTGTCCTGCGATGGACTGGAGCTCTATCCGGAGTGTATTCCTGAATCACGGCCAGTGTTCCCAGGAAAAACTCGGGCGGAGTGACCAGGATAAAGCTCTTACTGAGGAGGAAAGAATGAATGTAATGAAATATCTATTGCCTAATGGAGGATCTGTCTCTGTCTGTGTTTCTCTCTTTCCCGCTCTCTCTCTTTCCCTCTCTTTCCCTCTCTGTCTATCTCTGTTTATCTCTTTCTCTCTCTGTGTCTCCCTCACTGTCTTCCTCTCTCTGTCTCTGTCTTTCTGTCTGTCTCCCTCTCTCCCTCCCTCTCTCTCTCTCTCTCTCTCTCTCTCTTACATAACTCTATCAGATTGCATAAACTTACATAACAGTGTGCGAGTGAAGGGGGCGGAGCCTGATTGATGCTGTCATGTTGCTGCACTGCAGTGTGTGTGTGTGTGTGTGTGTGTGTGTGTGTGTGTGTGTGTGTGTGTGTGTGAAATGAAGTGATTTGTAATAGAGCAGGCTTTAATTTTTAGGTTATTGACTTTTACATTTAAAGAGCTGCACATGGATTTATTAACATGACTCATTTCTACCAGTGCGCTGTCCTCTGTGTTCATCTTCCTTTCTGATGATGATGATGATGATGATAAGGATGATGACATTTTATCTGTTTATAGTTACATTTAAGGTTTGTAAAATGAGTGAGTTCCTGTTGTCACTTATGTTACAGCAGCTATAAACACTCGTTCCCTCACCAGCTTCTCTTTATTCTCTCTCTTCAAGTTAATAAGAGAGAAAATCGCAGCTTGTTCCGCATGTTACTGAGAAACCGCAAAGAAGCGTAAACTCCTCTGTCCTGAAGACGTCGGAAAACTTAAAGTTACAGCTTCACCTCTGACTGTTACAAAGCGCTGACACTGGAGACTCCTTCCATACATGTTACATCAACACATTTCTCCTTACAGAAAACTTCACCCTGTCTACAATTACGCACGTTTTTCATGTTTTAAATTCACCATATAAGTTGCTGTGAATGAAGAATTTCCTATTCTGTTTGAGTTTCGTGTGTGTGTGTGTGTGTGTGTGTGTGTGTGTGTGTGTGTGTGTATATCAGTTTTGGTATTGTTAATGAATATAAGAGTTAAAATAAGATGTTCCTCAGAAATCATAGGGCATTAAAATATATTATTACTGTACGAAGATTCGTTCTAATGGCTTTAGGTCACATGTCCAGGGAGAAATTAAGATTTAATGTTGTGTGTTTCTTATTTTTATTCAAGATAGATAGATAGATAGATAGATAGATAGCAAAAAAGCAGAGTGAAAGAAAGAAAGCAAAGTGTGTTACTCTATTAAGAGCCTCTATGGGGCTGTGAAGTTAATCCCTCTGAGGAATGAAAATCACATTTCCACATGACGTGACTTGCCTTTGTGCCTCCCATGGTCTTACACACACACACACACACACACACACACACACACACACAGAGTTAAGACTATACTCCATGTTAATGATTGTTTTTGAACAGCTGCACTGTAATTTCTCTCGGCTCGTTAATAATTAAGACTAATTAAACAGACAGAAGCAGCAGGAGTTCACTTCCCCAAACTCACGCTGAGACACAAAACCCACACTGCTGACCTTCTGAACATCTACACATCATCTGCTGAGTTCTGGACTCTGATTGGTCAGAAGATGTTGATTAGTTTTCTATAACAGCAGCTCTGACAGTAGAGCAGGTTTATATTAATGCGCTCGTTCTGATACGCTATCGTTTCCATAGCAACAGCTCATTCCCACGGACACATTAAACATGTGTAATCGTTTAGATTTGGTGAGAACATGTTTATGTAATCGTTTATGGAAGGAGTCTCCAGTGTCAGCGCTTTGTATCAGTCAGAGGTGAAGCTGTAGCTTGAAGTTTTCCGACGTCTTCAGGACAGAGGAGTTTACGCTTCTTTGCGGTTTCTCAGTAACATGCGGAACAAGCTGCGATTATTTTTATTTCTCTTATTAACTTGAAGAGAGAGAATAAAGAGACGCTGGTGAGGGAACGACTGTTTAAACAGATAAATGTATGACGTGTCGTTCTTTAATAAGTAAAAAATTGTAATTGTTGGTAAGTTGCTGTGGCGTAAGAGGAATAAAACACATGGGGACGTGCTGTTAGAGGAAAACGCCACTTCACTCTCAGGACTTCACTGTAACACGCACACTGTTTATCACTTATTTACTTATTTACTTTTATTAATCTATGAGACACTCGGCTTATTTTTGGAATGTCGACCCGTCTCTCCCTCTCCCTCCCTCTCCCTCTCTCTCTCTCTCTCTCCCTCTTTCTCTCTCTCCCTCTTTCTCTCTCTCTCTCTCTCTCTCCCTCTGTCCTGTCTGCTGTCTCCGTGTCTTTGGTGTTGGAGATCAGAGTGTGTGTGGGTGAGAACTCTCGGCCCGTCGCTGCTGTAATGAGCTCCCTCGAGTGCTTATGACACTGAAATCACCGAATTTTCCCAGCATTCCTTTATTAAATCCAGCTGATGTCGTGCTGTCCATGTGTAGAGAACCAAAAGTGTGTCTTATTAGTAAGGTAGGATTTACTGGTCTGATGATTGTAGAAAACAAACAAACAAACAAACAAACAAACAGAAGGCTGAAGTTAAAAAACGAACTGTGTGTGTGTGTGTGTGTGTGTGTGTGTGTGTGTGTGTGTGTGTATTTAATGAATGTACAAAGTGCAGAATGTGTAGAATACACAGCAGTAAATATTGTAATTAGGATATTTATGTCATAGTACAGAATATATATATATATATATATATATATATGTGTGTGTGTGTGTGTGTGTGTGTGTGTGTGTGTGTTAAATGGCTTATTTGCATTTTAGTCCTCTAGGTTTAAGTTATATGTTCTGGAGGTGAATGTTCTGGAGGTGAAGAGAGTGTGAGACAGGGTGATGAGTCTGAAGTTAGAGATTGAAGGGGTGATGTTGAATGTTGTTAGTGGTTATGCCCCACAGGTAGGTTGTGAGTTAGAGGAGAAAGAGAGATTCTATGACATAGTTGATTTTTTTATATTTAATACATGCAGATTTGAGGTGTCTGAGGAAGTAAAACTAATTTTATTAAAACATGAGCATAAAGGAAGATCTTATAGAAATCTGTACATGTTTTTTTTCCCCCATGCCTAGAGAGAAAAGACCTTTTTGTTTTTATTTTTGTCCATTTCTGGCTGCTGTCAGTTTCACTCGATAATCACTCGTGTGATGCTCTTTCTCCCTCTGGTGGAGAGAAAACCGTCCACAACATGACACGCTGTCCTTTTAGACGCTGTTGGTTTTGTTGAAATCTTCCTCCTCGGCTCCGTCGGTGTCGTATTTGAGTCTCAGTGATGGAAGTGTGGTTCTGATCCACAACGTTGTGGTGCTATGAATGAGTTTAACTCTGCTGGAGGATCAGTGATAAGGTGGCTCAGGGTTGCCAGGTCTGTCTTTTTTCCTGTGAAAGAGAGTGTGTTTTTGGCATGTGCAAGGAACCGATAAATAACCTTCACACTGATGCTCTTAACGTTAAATCTGCTTTTAAACGTGGATCCAGTGTTGTTTTATTAACTGATATTGTGATGTAGATAAAGCGTTACACCTAAAGAGGACGGTGAGTTCCTGCACGCTGGATTCCACGCAGTCAGGATGAGGATGAAGCCCTGTGGTGTTGAAGCGAGCTGCTGATGTTCCTCGCTCACTCTCTCCAGCGTGTGATGTGTGGATCGATGCCAGACTCCACAGCACAGCAGAAGAGACATGAATCTCTCCATGTTCTCGTCACCTCCAGCTGTGTTCCTCTCGCCGTGACACTCGGCTCCGGGCCCTGGTGAAGGTGGAGAGAGCTGAGACGAGATGCAGCTGTCGGATGAGTGCTTCCTCTGCGTTAAATACACCTGAAGGCTCCTCACTCTGGTCTGTAACATCTCCGTGGAGATTTATGACCTGCTCCGGTTCGAGAGAGAGAGAGAGAGAGAGAGAGAGAGAGAGAGAGAGATTAACTCTTGATTTGGAGTAAATGGTCTGTATTTTTGTTCAAGGATTTAACATTCTTAAAGGGCTACATGTTTGTAGTTAATAAATAATGGATGTCTATCTCACCTGAAATCTTCTCTCTCACGCAGAGCTCCTTTAAAACTTTCAAAGTTTTTTCATCTCATCATTATAGATGTAGGTTCAACTGAAAAATCATCATAAATGTAAACACACTGAATTTTCAAATCTTATTGTGCTTGTTCTAATAATTATTGTTTCTATAGCAACAGCTCATTCACGGGGACGTGTACTGCGGACGTTCCGCTAAAAATAATAAACAGATTAAAGAAATCTTTTGTTTTGGTGAAGCTTTCTGTAAGGAGAAATGTGTTTATGTAATATTTATGGAAGACACATTTACTGAGACACAAAACCCACACTGCTCACCTTCTGAACATCATCTACACATCATCTGCTGAGTTCTGGACTCTGATTGGTCAGAAGATGTTGAATTCTGTATAACAGCAGCTCTGACAGTAGAGCAGGTTTATATTAATGCGCTCGTTCCAATACGCTATCATTTCCATAGCAACAGCTCGTTCACACAGACACATTAAACATGTGTAATCGTTTAGATTTGGTGAGAACATGTTTATGTAACATTTATGGAAGGAGTCTCCAGTGTCAGCGCTTTGTAACAGTCAGAGGTAAAGCTGTAACTTTAGGAGTTTACGCTTCTTTGCGGTTTCTCAGTAACATGCGGAACAAGCTGCGTTTTTTTTTTCTCTTATTAACTTGAAGAGAGAGAATAAAGAGACGCTGGTGAGGGAACGAGTGTTTATAGCTGCTATAACGTAAGCGACAACAGGAACTCACTGGTTTTACAAACATTAACTGTAACTATAAACTATAAAAAGTATGGAGTGTCGTTCTTTAATAAATAAAAAATGTAATATTTGGTAAATTGCTGTGATGTAAGAGGAATAAAACACTTGGGGTCGTGCTGTTGGAGGAAAATAATCAACAGGGTGGTAACAGTAACTCCGCTTCATCACACCACCTCGTGAGTCAGTATTTTACTGTGTGACACACACACTCTCTCTCTCTCTCACACACACACATATACACACACACACACACACACACACACACACAGTGTTTATTCATTACTTAGAACTCTGAAATGCTGCAGGAAATCTGCGCCTGCTCCGTTTATTTCCTGTTTAACCACCATCCGTTTCCTGTCTGTGAATGAGCGCTCACACTCAGCTTTTCTTGCACCACGTGGATGCGACGTGGCGGACGTCCAGCCGGGCAGCACCTCGAGAAACACGCAGAGGAACCTGCTGATCTCTCTGTAACTCATATTCTCACTGACAGGATGTTCTCAGACCTGGTGTTGATAGCGGAGGTGTTTGTGCATCTGTCAGCGCTGACTTTTTTCTAATTTCCACATTTATACTCACCTTTCCCTCTTCCTGTCTATCCTTTCTTCTCTCTTCAGTCATAGCTCAGGAGTAGTGGCCAGAAGGGGGTGTGTGTGTGTGTGTGTGTGTGTGTGTGTGTGTGTGTGTTACAGTAAAATACTGAGTGATGGGGCAGAGTTACTGTTACCACCATGGAGTTGATTCCCCAAGTGTTTTATTCCTCTTATACCACAGCAATTTACCAACAACTGCAAATATTTATTAATAAAAGAACAACATTTTACTTTTTAGCCGTTTATAGTTACGTTTAATGTTGGTGAAACAAGTTAGTTCCTGTTGTCGCTTACGTTATAGCAGCTGTAAACACTCGTTCCCTCACCAGCGTCTCTTTATTCTCTCTCTTCAAGTTAATAAGACAAAAAATAATCGCAGCTTGTTCCGCATGTTACTGAGAAACCGCAAAGAAGCGTAAACTCCTCCGTCCTGAAGACGTCGGAAAACTTAAAGTTACAGCTTCACCTCTGACTGTTACAAAGCGCTGACACTGGAGACTCCTTCCATACACGTTACATAAACACATTTCTCCTTACAGAAAACTTCACCATGTCAAGGGTTACACACGTTTGTAATCTGAATATCAGGATTATTTGCTAACTGAGATCTGGGAAGAAACAGACTCAGAGATTAAATGCTGAACAAATGAAATACAAGACAGAGAAGTCAAGAAATCAAGAAGAGGAGAGTGAGACGAAGAGAGAGAGAGATGAAGGGACAATGAGACATGTGACATGATGAATTGTGGGGCATTTTACTGCATACTGGGGCAATAACTCAGGGAGAGGAATGAGAGAGAGGGGAGAGTGAGAGAGTAATGAAAGGGATGAGAGAGTAATGAAAGGGATGAGAGGGAGGGATGAGAGGGAGGGATGAGAGGGAGGGATGAGAGGGATGTGGTCACTGATGGAATGAGCTGGATGGTCAGTCTGGACAACAGAGTGCAAAACAGAACCTGCTTTTTCTTTTATTCTGGATGTGAGAAGGAACTCTGGAGTCGGAAGGAACCACGGCAGAACCACGGACTCGGGCAGGTAGGTGGAGTTTTAAAAAAAAAAAAAAAAAAGAAAAAAAGAAGCCAGAACTCACTTTGATCCCGGATCCATTTGGATTTTGGTCTTTTTTTGTGGATTAAACAGCACTCGGTGTGTTTGCTCTGGACTTCCTGACCTTAAAATCTACACAGCATCAAGAAGCTCTTTCACACATCTCCTTCGTTTGTGTTACGCTACAGTCACGCTAGCAGGTGACGAACATCTCATGTTGCTTGTAGATGGTCTCTTGTGGGCGTGGCCTGTCCACCATATGCAGTAGTAGCTATTTGTAGCTTCTAAATCTAACTAAATTAAATAAAGCACTAACTAGTGTGAAAATCGTGTGTGTGATTTGTGTTACGCGCTCTGCTTTGTTCTCGGTTTTGATTAGCACAAAGCGCGCTAACTGTACTAGCTACGTACCCTCACCAGAGAGAGCGACGATCTCTGCCACTTCCTTCCAGCTTTATTTTTCTTCCTAACGTCTCTGTGCACATTTATTAATAACGAGAGGTCGCATGTGACAGAAGAAGATGAAACCATGCTTAAGTTTTTGTCCATTTTTGTGTTAAACTGTAAACAGGAACTAAACTTTAGCGGGGAACTGAAGAAACGTCGCACCACACGTGACGTAGGTTCGGTCCGAGGAATTAATCGTGATGATTGTTTGGATTTGTCACTTTATAAACTCGTACCAAATTTGCACAGAATTGAGGAAAATCTCTGTTTAAATGTCGCTGAAGTCACGGCTTGGTGCTGTGACCGCGTGTAGAAAATTAGCGATCGCCTGTGGCTTCGTCGTGTAAAGACTGACGCTGCAATCCACCAGGACGAGGTCGAAGAAATCCGAAGAAATCCGAAGAAATCCGAGGGGTTCGTGTGTGAACAGAAGCGGATACGTTACCAGGAAAGACGTGCTGATCCCTTTAATTTGATCTGGGAATGCTGATGATGCCCTGGGGTTTGGGATTGTTTTTAGCTTCATAAGCCTGTGATTTACTGCTTTCTCTCAAATGCACGTTTAGAAGAATGCGGATAAATAAACACCATCAGTTTAACCTTTGACCTGGTTGAGTTGTGGGTAACAGAATGTACCAAAATAACTCTACATCTACTTTAAGACCCTCGTTATGCTAAGTGCTCGTGTGCTGTGTGTTAGCCGCTTCCTTCGCTCATATCTCCTCCATCAGATAAACGCTTTAATCAGCGCTGCATTTCCTGATGAACACACATTGATTTTACTGAGTTCGGTTATTGGTTCAGGCTGAGCGTTTCCTGTGGGATGGAAATTTATCCGATCTTCCCATCGGACTTCAGGGGAACATCAAGGAGCCGTTTGTTTCTTCAGTCTGGTGTTGGGGGGAAAAAAGTCACAAACGTTTACGACGGTTTGAAGTTTACAGTTAATGAGACTCTGTAATGTCACATGATTCAAGAAAGAAAGAAAGAAAGAAAGAACGAACCAAGGAACAAATTTAAAAAAGAATTGATAAAGAAAGAATCAAGAGTGAAAAAGAGAAAGAAAAAGAGAGAAATGAAGAATTGAAAAGCTAAAAAAGTGAAAGGAAAAAATGAAAAGAGAAGTAATTTTTTTTATAAATTGAGAAAGAAAGAATAAATAAAGAATTGAGAGAAAGAAAGAAAAAGAAAGATTTTGGGAAACTGAGAAAGGAAAGTAAGAAATGAAAGGAGAAATGTGTTAAAAAAAATCAAGAATGAACGGAGAAAGAATAAGTAAAGAATCGAAAAGGAAGAAAGAATAAAAAATCTAGAAAGTGAAAGAAAGAAAGAAAGAAATGAGAAGCAAATAACTAAAAGAAGGATTGAAAGGAGAAAGAAATAAAAAAGAATGGATAATGAAATGAGAAGGAAGAAAGCATAAAGAATCTAGAAAGAAAGAAAGAAAGAAAAAGAAAGAAAGAAAGAAAGAAAGCTCCACACAAGTTGTTGATGTTCCAAGTCGTGAAGTAAACAATCTTAGATGGAAATCTTTGTTTTTGTCGTTCGTTCGACGTTAGGAATGTGATGACGTCATCACCCTCTCCATCAAAATCCGCACACATGAAGGGAATTTTATCTTCTTTGATCTCGGTTTGTATTTTACAGGAAAGTGAATCAGTTCAGTGTAATTTACAGCCTGGAGTCGTGAGTCATGGAGTTAAAGTGATTCACTGTGAGTCGTGGATTAAAAGTCGTCCTCGTCGGATGTCGCGCTGCTGAGCCACTCGAGCGTGTGATGATGATGATGGTGGTGATGGTGGTGATGACTGTGATGATGATGATGATGGTGGTGGTGATGATGATGGTGGTGGTGATGATGATGATGATGATGGTGGTGATGGTGGTGGTGGTGGTGATGGTGATGATGGTGGTGGTGATGACGGTGATGATGGTGGTGATGATGATGGTGGTGATGATGGTGGTGGTGGTGGTGATGATGATGGTGGTGGTGATGATGGTGGTGGTGGTGATGATGATGATGATGATGATGGTGGTGGTGGTGGTGATGATGATGGTGATGATGATGATTCGACTCGTTTTCCTTTCGCTTGCTCTGTAACTTCACAAGATAATTTTCTCCATCTGCTTTACAACACGAAGAGTCGTTTAGCGTTAATGAGTCTAATGAAAAGGTTGGCTTGTTTTGAAATGTTAGTGGTTGTAATATTGTTGTGTGTGTGTGTGTGTGTGTGTGTGTGTGTGAGGTTTAGTGGAAAAGCTCACATCCTGCTCGTGATGTTTATGAACTCTGCGCTCTTCCCCCGAGGTTCTGTGTTTTTATCAGAGAACCCACACTGGATAAAGAATAAAAGTTCCTGGGAGGAGTTCAGCCTGAAAAAACACACGGCCTGTTTTCTCATCCTTTAAATAACAAAGCACACGTCGCTTCATCACCTCATCACGTTCATGACAGAAGAGACATAAATAATGCACTTTAACTGGTGTTTGAAGAAACATCTGGTCCACTGATGAACATCTGCTCTTTCAATTTATTACCTTTTTCACTTAAGACCTGAAAATTAATTAAATCCTGGTTTGTAACCGTCAGGCTTTATTCAGAGTGCTGTACACTAGATTAGATATTTTACATCACTGAACTGTGTGTGTGTGTGTGTGTGTGTGTGTGTGGGGAGACACTAGAGATGTTTACACACACTTCTTCTTTTTAATTGCTGTACAGAACATGACATCTTTTACTCAGGATAAAGTGTTCGTTTTGCTTCGACGTGTTCGACTAAAACAATCGATTGTTATGTAAATAGTGTCTGTTATAAATAATCTGGCTGAGAAAGATTATTGCTGAGATTAATAAGACTAGATCTACTCTATATGAAGCCTGTAATTCTGCACACTCCAGTCTGGGGGACTGACTGAGTCCTAATGATCTCATCCCCCCTTTCATAAGGAAGGAATAACACACTCCACGCTGTGCGCTTATAGGAAACTAATCCACGCTCAGTTACTCCTCCCTCTGACCGCACGGTGTGCAGCGTCTTATTCCACTTATACCACAGCCGTTTACTGACACATCCAACCTTACAGCTGCGATAAACACTCGTTCCCTCACCTGTCTCTCTCTCTCTCTCTCTCTGTCTCTCTCTCTCTCTCTGTCTCTCTCTGTCTGTCTCTCTCTCTCTCTCTCTCTGTCTCTGTCTCTCTGTCTCTGTCTCTCTTTCTGTCTCTCTGTCTCTCTCTCTCTCTCTGTCTCTCTCTGTCTGTCTGTCTCTCTCTCTCTCTGTGTCTCTCTGTCTCTGTCTCTCTCTCTCTCTTTCTCTGTCTCTTTCTCTGTTTCTTTCTCTGTCTCTCTTTCTGTCTCTCTCTATCTCTCTTTCTCTGTCTCTTTCTCTGTTTCTTTCTCTCTCTCTCTCTCTCTCTCTTTCTCTCTATCCAGCTTGTCATTTTAACAGAATAGCATAGCGAGGAATCTTTACAAAGCGCTGACACTGGATACTCCTTCCATAAATTTTAAATGTCTCCTTAAAAAAAAAAAAAAAAAAAAAAAAAAAGTCATCACATCAACGATTACAATTTTTGTCTTTGTTAAACAATACCTTTTTAAAAAAATAAAAAATAAAAAGTCCCTGTGAATGAGCTGTTACTATGGAAACGATAACGCGTTAGAGCGAGCGCATTAATTTAAACCTAATGTTCATGTTACAGAAGGAACTACAGTCCGAGCCGCGCTGTTATACAGAAACGATGCACAGCTCCTGACCAATCAGATTCGAGCATTTGGGTTTTACTGAGTCGGGATGTCAGCAGCAGAGCTTCATACGTTCTTCATGATTTAAAGCAGTAAAACTTCATCAGCATCAGAGCAGGATTTCCTTCAAGCATGTTTTTAAGGCTGATGCTGCACTTCTTTTTCCTGGGATGTGAATGTTACTGCATTTTTAATTTTTTTAAATTAAAGAAAATGTGTGAAAAGAAAAAGAGAAAAGAGACGACGTGTGCAGGATCGGGAATCGTGAGGAGGACGTCCAGGTCATCGTGTTTGCGAGCTGGTTCTGGGGATTCGCGGTCCTGACTGATGAATAAAGTTTCTGGGAAAATAGCAGTCACTTTCACGCAGATGTACACGATCCCTTAATACGACATTGTTCCTAATTTTTTGAGCATTTCCACCTCAGGCGTGTTTTCGGCGTGTATCAGGCCACACATGAGCTGCTGGAAAATGTGGTGGAGAAGCCGAGTGCTCGATGCCAACGTCAACAGCACGGCGTGGGGAGGCGCTACGTTCATCTGACTGGCCTCTGTGTGTGTGTGTGTGTGTGTGTGTGTGTGTGTGTGTCAGTCATTCGCACTACATTACTAAGAGCTGAATAATGAGAAGGAAAAGCTGTGAATGAGATCGACTGACGTTTACTCGAGGTACGTTCTAAAGTTTGGAGTTTAGTCCTAAACGTGGAACCCGGTTCTTTATTTACATTTCAGCCGTTGGGTTCTGCAGGTTTAGAGATTAGTTCTGTAGATCTGTTCATCTACTGATTACATTTATTATTTTAATAAATAACAATATTCTCGATTTAATAGATCTTTTAAAAAAAAGGTTCCTTTGGATAGTTCCTTGCTGCCTCAGAACACTCTTTGGGAGAAAAATACTTTTCAGAGGTTCTTCATGAGTTCTTGGATGGTTAAAGGTTTCTTAACTTAATAAAAAGTTCTACTTGGGACCTTTTCTTGGAAACACACTTCTGTGTTTTCTATTATGGATTGTATTGCAGTGAAGAACCATCTAATGTTCCTTTTCATGGGTTCTTATATAGTTAAAGGTTCTGCACAGAACCCCTTCTGGCAAACACACACTAGGAATACACTAGAAATAGATTTTACGTTGTTGTGTATAACAGATTGTACTGAAGCAAAGAACTTTTTAAAAAATTCCACATAAAACCTTTCATAGGGTTCTAGCGTAAGGTTCTCGTCTTTTTTTTTTCTTCTGAAACTGTATTTACGTGATAAAGTCTGAGTTTTAGCTGCAGTTCCACGTGGAACGTTCACACGTCTGTAATGCCGCATGCTGCAGTACAATTCAACACAAGAACACAGAGTTAATGACCTCAGAGTGACGTTAGAACGGAGAACGTCTCAGCGGAGAACATCTCTGTTTTATTTTACTGTGAGTGAGTGAGTGAGTGAGTGAGTGAAGGGAACCATGTCCACACATCTTCCTACAGAACAGCAGCAAAACTGTGGAGTTATAAGATCCAGAAGGTGTGCAGATGAACTGTACAGAGTCCATCTAGAACCTTAAAGGGTTCTGCAGTTTGTCCCCTTAATGGTTCTCTGTAGAAATATTATTCACCCTAATAACCTTGAAGAATTTTTTCAAAGATGGTATGTATTTTTATTTTTATTTAATTGTTTGATTATTCATTTGTTTGTTTGTTTGCATTTTTATTTCTTTTTTATTTCCTTTTTTTTTTTTTTTTTTAGAAATAGTTTAATATTTTTTGGGAAATATGAACCGTTTGTAAAATCCTGCAATGCAATTAAATGTTATTTTATCATTTAAAAAACATATCTCGATATTTTGACAACAATTATAGACAATTCCAAATTTGTTTTGGTTTCTAATTTAAAAATATATATATATACTGCTGACTAAAGCATGCTGGCAAAATCCCTTTCTATAGAAGTATATATTTTGCATATGTAAATATATAAAACATTTCCTATTTTCATTACATTTATGTACATTCATTCTTTTGGGGGTTTTTTTTCTAATTTTTATTTTATTTGTAGAAATATTTTCAAATATTTATGCTTGAAACTGAATGTTTGTAAAATCTCATAATGGAACTTAATATTATTTTATCTTTATATGTTTTTTTTGTGTTTTTTTACAGAATTTTTTTTTTAGTTTACAGAATTTCTTTAAAAGAATCAGACTAAACTTTGACCTTTTAAGTTGGATTCCTCACGAGTTCTTTGCTTTTTTAAAAGGAGTTATTGTGTCCTTTAAAGTTCGTCCCCTAATGTACGACATAAAGAACCTTTTTCTTAACACTGTACTTAGCTCCAGTGTAGAGTATAAAGGTTCTGAGTGTTCTTAGTGTAAAAGAATATTTAACTAAAATAATTTTAGCATTTAAGTTCGATTTTAGCGGTGATGTGTTCAGTGTAGACGAGGTTCTTCACCTCGTTTATTTCTTAATAATTATAGATTCAGTGTTCTGGAGTCCAAAACTCAGTAGACAACCTGAACAACTCAGTAGACAACCTGAACACCTCACAGCACAGTATGTAGGAAGGAGTCTCCAGTGTCAGGAAGGAGTCTCCAGTGTCAGGAAGGAGTCTCCAGTGTCACGAAGGAGTCTCCTGTGTCAGGAAGGAGTCTCCAGTGTCAGTGGAGATGGGGTTTAAGTGTCATTAGTGACAGAAGACAATCAAAGCAGTGCAGCGTGAGCATCGGGACAGCAGATGGAGTCGTGTGCACTTTCCCGTGTGTGTGTGTGTGTGTGTGTGTGTGTGTGTGTGTGTGTGTGTGTGCGCATTGTGGATTGCTGTGTCATGTGCTCCCACTGTGCTGTGTTTATTTTTTCTCTCTGTACACACACAGAGCTGTGGATTTGTGTAGCGCTGCTGTTGAGTAACTGGCTCGTGACTCATGTTCTATTTGCTCTTTAGACATAAACACCACAGTGTAAATACGGAACACTTCTTTATTTCCTTCTGAGCAGAAACACAACATTGTTTTGGTTCTCCGCTGGTTCTTGGCTGGAATGAAACTGATGTCTTTGAAACTAAACTAGGAGGCGTTAGGTGCTTTGTTATAAAAAGCTGTTTGTTTTTTTATGTTCTCAGACATTTTGGTTTTATTTGCGCGTTTGTTCAGAGTAGTCACTGACCCTCGGCGACCGGCTGAACTTTGCTCCGACCCTGACCCCTGACCCTGACCCTGACCCCTGACCCCAAGCCTGATCCCGACTCAGAAACATGATCCGTGACACCCATATGAAGCAGGACTCAGAGAGTCAAACAGGAAGGACATTTATTCACACTGTAATAGTACGAGAGCCTCTCTGTTCACATAAATGAATCATGTTCACTGAGATTCACTCGGATGAATCAAATCTGAATCACTCAAACGAATCAAATTTCGAATAACTCATGAATCAGACAGCATAAAGATAAAATAATATTAAGTTCCATTATGAGATTTTACAAACATTCAGTTTCAAGCACAAATATTTGTAAATATTTCTACAAATAAAATAAAAAAAATTAGAAAAAACAAAAAAAGTATGTACATAAATGTAATTAAAATAGTTACATATACAAAATATATACATATATAGAAAGCATGCTTTAATCAATAATTTATTTCTTCATTAGAAACCAAAATAAATTTGGAATTGTCTATAAATGTATATATGATTTTATTTTCAAGATTAAATAGCATTTAATTGTATTGCAGGATTTTACAAACAGTTCATATTTCCTAATTTTTTAAAAATTATTTCTGAAAAAAGGAAATAAAAATGGAATAAAAATGCATCAATTAATCCAGTTTGAATCACTTAAATGAATCAAGCTTGAATCACTCATATGGATCAAATTTGATTCATTCAGATGGATCAAGTTTGAATCATCAAACAGCCAATAAAGTTTAATCTAGCATTAAAATAGCCTAAGTTAACACGTGTGTGTGTGTGTGTGCATGTATGTGTGTGTGTGCGTGTGTGTGTGTGAGAGACAGAGAATATTAGTTTCACTTTTAATGGAGTAAAAATTTGACACCAGAAATATAATATTCTGTATTTTTCCACGTCTGGTTTCGCGTGTGTGCTTGTGATCAGTACAGCGACGCCTGAAGCGCTGTAAACGCAGACGTTCTTCTCGACTGGAGGAAGTTGTGAACAGGATTGTGAGCTTTCCTGATCTTTGATCTTGTCCTTCGTCCCCTGAAGGTTGCTGGCGGCTCCACATCTGTTCCAGCTTTTCCTCCACCATCAGAGACTCGACTCGACTCGGCTCATCCTCTAATTACTGTCACTTCCTGCTCATCCGTGCGACTCTGAGGTGGACTTACAGCAGCATTTTAGTCATTTTCTGGAAACTGAGATGAAGAAGAGCTTCGAGCGGGCCGTTTATAGTTAATGGCGCCAATCCTCCTTGCTCTCCTTTTAAAATCTTTTCCCTAAAGACTGCCATTGTATTGAATCATGACATCAGTGCCGTTAATCGCTTCCAGCCCGAGCCGGAGCGGGTTCATTCCTCTCCGCTTCCAGCACAAGCAAATATGAGAGACGGCGCATGACATCAGAGGGGCGACGGCTGTTATTTAGGCCTCTCTGCTCAGGCTGAAGAACACAAAGCTCTGGATTGTGAGAGGTCTGGAGTTTTTTTGAGTTTTTTTTTTTTTTTTTTTTTTCAAGCCCTGCTGGTTTGCATTAACACATCCAACTTCGTCCCTCACGGGCGAGGCCCCCCTTCTTCTTTTCATTTCATTTTTCTTCTCGCTCTCATTTTTCTTTTTGGTCTGCTCTTTGTTTTTGTAGGCAAGAAGGCAAGAAGGCGGGAAGGCGGGAAGGCCCTCGGCGTGAGCTGGAGGAAAAGACTTTCCCCCTGCATTCTTGCTGAACTTGAAAGTCACTCATAATTTAGCTGAAATCCAGAAAATAATTATAATGAAGCTAAAACGAGGCTAAGATGTGGAGCTTTGGGGTTTAGTTCAAGCTCAGGCACGTGTGTGGAGCCGGAGCTCAGAGACTCGGGGAAATGTCCAGTTGGAAATCTCATCCATGACATCATTGTTTGTCTGGAGCGAGCCAACAGCGGCTTTTATTACTGCCTTTTATAAGAGACAAAACGCAGGCTCATGAGTGCCTTAAAGTGCAACTTACCGTCTTTTATTTTCACGCTGCATATCATTGGGACTGGAATTAATTCTCTGTGACCGAAGTTTTATAATCTTTTCTCTAGGCTTAACAATGCGTTTGATTTATACAGTGTGAATTACTCAGAGACATTCAGAGGAGGTCAGACAGCCGTTAGTTAATAGAAAAGAAAAAAGCTGTGTGGATTAATCTATAGCTAGCATCATATATTCGAGCAGGACACTCTACTCTGACTAGCGGTAAATAAATCCGAAATATTGAGGTTCAGTTTGATCCCAGATGTTTTTCCTGAATTAGTCGACTGAATTTTAGGAATTTTTTTCCCCCACCTGTGTTTTTTTTAGGAGTTTTTTTTCCCACCTCTGAACCCTCAGTGACTTTGACTTCACTCCATACAGAGCTGAAATAGAGTGTAAATAAATCCCAGCATGAAGACTAGCAGTGAAAATGAATAAAATAATCATAAGCGGTTTGTGAACGTTCTTATTATGGACATGAGAGTTCTGCGTGTGTGGAAATGTCAGGTATGTGCTGAGGTTTAGGAGACACGCGTGATCCATATCTGAGACGTTAATGAGTGAAAAGGGCCTCGAGCGGATTCTAGCCTCGGCATTATCGACTAAATCTTCATGTTGATTGGTTCGTGGTTTGAAGGAATGCAGTTCTGTATTTTTTTCATAAATTTTTGTTTTGGGTTTGTTTTGGGTTTGGTTAGAAAATGTGATGAAGTCGTTGGGGCTGTGTGTCAGCGTATGAGTGTGTGAGTATGTAGGGAGGATTAATGGACGGATGTTGCTGTGACAGGTGACTGTGTGTGTGTGTGTGTGTGTGTGTGTGTGTGTGTGTGTGTATGGACAGCTGTACTTACCCGCTATAGAAACAAGCACAGCACTACAAGTGGGTTAAAATAGACACGTCGCTCAGACACCAGCTCACACTCGTCCCTGCTGTCACTGTCGCAGTGTCAGCTCTGAATGGTTTATTTGGTCGTCCACACACACACACCACACACACACACACACACACACACACACATTTACAGACTTTTCTTTTCCCTTTGGCAATCTGTCGTTTGAACTTAGGGATGCAGTGGCGCCAAAGGAAGCAATCAATTCCTCTGAAGAGAAACGTCCAGGCTACTAATTAGCGTCCGTCGCCAGTTTCGTCCCAAGGTGCCCTTGTAAAAACCTCGCTGCCATCTGGGAATTATTTTCTACGTTCTCTCCTTCTCTACCACTATTCACTAAATAAATAAATAAATAAATAAATATGTTTCTGAGGGCATTTGGGATAATCACACTTCAAACAGCCACTTGGTCTCCTTTTGGCCCAATCAGACCTGTAATTTTACACACACACACACACACACACACACACATGCTCCTCACGCTATCCCTACACACGTGTACAGTATAAATTAAAGTATAAACTGTTTGGACTGGAGCTGATGCGTGAACCTGTCCTTTAGCGTATAGAAGATCAGAAAGATCTGTGATTTTAGAGAACCGGATTCTAATCTCGATTAGGTTCTGGGTTTTGGTTCTGATTCTGGTTCTTTCTGCATTCAAGACTTGAAGACAAGTCAGGATTTTCAGACAGTTTCTCAAAATGGAGGAGCCTCAATATAGCTGAAGCAAAAAGTGTGAATGTTTTCAGCAATTTACAAATAAATCTGAGAGAAATGTTGATGTTCCTGTGGGTTCCATCTCGTTTTCACCCTCACTGTACCTTTACAATGTCTGTATAAAAGCTTAACCGCTATGTGCTAGCCAGCTAAATTGTTAGCCACGGTCTTTTCGCTAGGCTCGGGCCTTAACTAGAATATTTGCTCGTAAAATCCACTAAAATCTGTTTAGTAACCATGACAACTTCAGATTGGATCTCATTTAGGACAAGCCTTTGGAGAAGATCAACGTCTTTCTTACTTAATATGATATCGTGACTGTAGCATAGCGTTAGCTAGCTTACTAGCATGTGCTAGCATAACGGTGTGTTGTGATTAGATGACAAAATGTTCATTAGCATGAGTTTTAAGATTTTAAGGATGCAGGAGAAGCAAAAGCACAAAAATCAAACTTTGTCAAGTTTTAAAAAAAACATTTTGTAAAGAGATGCCTACTTTTGTTACGATGCTTCTAAACTGTTAAGATGGTTTTTTAAAAAATTTAATTTAAAGTACTTCCTCTATTTTTATATTTATAGTTTCATTTTAGGTTTATATATTTATATTACAATGACTTGAAATATTTTATTATTATTATTTATTCTATATACTATATATACAGCTTTGTGTACTCCTTTGTACTTGTATTTTCACTTCCTTTTTTTTAGTTTAATTTTATTAAAATAAATATACCATATTTTCATTTTTATTTTAATTTTTATTTTAATTCATGTAATTTTTATAACTTTTATAACTATTCAGCACTTTGAGCTTCCACGTATATGAACAGCACTCTATAAATATAAATTTTTTTTTTTTGTCCATGCCTTAAATATAGATTTCTGTTCTCCATTGAATCCCTTCATTTTTTTTTTTTGTGCATTTGTTAAAATAGTTTAATTCAATAAAAACATATTTACATTCTAAATCAAAAATATGTAAAACTGACTGATTTACAAAAAGAATAATAATGGAAAAGTCGTGTACACCCCTAAACCTCTGAGTGGTTTGGTCCACTTACTGTGAGAGCTCTTATTTATTTATGATGTAATATTACTGGATCCTTTTCATTTCTTGGTTGCAGATTCTTCTTTTGGGTTCTCAAAAAATCTCACCTAAAAGATCTTCCTTCCATCTAAAACCGTCTCCCGGTTCTGCTGAGTTGGTTCTAGAGCGGAAAAGTCTGCAGTAATGTAGGGCAATGTAAAGCCAGGTGTATACTTCTTACTCTCTATGTCCCTGTTTGCTGAAGGCTCTATTAATAGACGTACATCTATCTCTCTCTCTCTCTCCCTCCCTTTCCCTTTCTCTCTCTCTCTCGCTCTCGCTCTCTCTCTCGCTCTCGACCCACACTAACATTCTTCCACTGCCTTCACAGAGGCGGAAAAACGACCTCTCATTCTTTTAGTTTCATTCTTGCCCCTCTCTCTCTCTCTCTCTCTCTCTCTCTGTTCTCACCATCCATCAGCTCTTGGCTCAGCGTCGGAGCTTCCCGAGCGAGTCCCACCCCCCTTCCTCATGTCCTTCCATTCACACAGCACATGCCCTTTCTTTTTTTTTTCCTCTGAGGCCCCCCTCCTTTCATCACACTCGCTCCTCACGAGCAGGACAGAGCAGAGCAGGAGAAGGAAGGAAAGAAGGAGTGTGTGTGTGTGTGAGAGAGGGAGAGAGAGAGAGAGTGTGTGATAGAGACCTGGAGAGCAGAAATGGCGTGTGAGAGTTGTTACGGGTCTGATTTCGAAGCTGGCCGTCCTCTGCGGTCCGGCCTGGATCTCTACGGGAGTGTGTGTTAGCCGGAAGGAAGGATGTGGTGTTTGCAGTGTAACTCGGAGAAGACCCAGTCTCTGCTGGAGCTGGAGCTGGATGGATGGTAAGGCGGTGTGTGTTTATGATTAGCTCTCAGTGTGTATGGTGAAGTGTGTGTACACACAGTGTGTATATGGTGATGTGATGTGGTCTCTATGGAGAACTAACGAAGGCTCGGCACACCGTGGACGCTCTTGCAGGAATATCTGGACATATCCGAAATGTTGGAAAGATCTATCTTCTCTAGAGAGAACTCCATGCGTGTCTGAGTCGAACAATTTTATCTGGAGTCTCTTTAAGTACTATTCGGACGGGATTAGTTTTCTGGACGTGTTATGTAACGTTCCTGGAGGACGTGTGTAGTAATTCTGATTGATTCTCAGGGGATCTCTGTATAAATCACACCACTGCACACTACGCTACACCTCACACACTTCATTCATTGATTGTTTTGTTCTTTATTATAAGTGCTTGTTGTAGGGGGCGTGGCCACATTCCATCATAAGTAGGTCACATGACAATAAAATGTACCTGTACCGGTCCTAGGAACTCAATAACATACCCAAAACCCATGGAAGCGTCGCTTCTCTGACACGCCCTTTTAAACACCGTCCATATTCTGTATTTTAAACTTCGATAGTAAAACGCGAGCGCTTCCTGGAGCGTCTTTACACTGAATAAAATACTTTTTTTTTCCATACAGGATATAACGCAATCTTCACCAACATGTCCGTTCAGACGGGATGTTTATTACCTGCAGTTATTTCTACTGCTCAGTTTATGGAACATAAAATAATCTTTCCAGTCGTGTGACTGACACGACGGATTCAGACTAAAATCCCAGAGATACTCTGGGAATAAATACATTACACACCTCCACATGGAAAACTAATCCCGTCTGAATAGAGGTTTAGCTTTTTGAAGCAGAAGTTTTATTCAATCAAGTGAGAAACGTGACATTTCCACCCTCGAGTGCTGATAAGTAACTTCCGTCTACGCTTGGAAGGACAGTTGAGAATGCCACAGAGGTTTGCGTTGTTCCCTTTGACCTTTTGACTAAACACGTTTTATGTCCTCTCAGTCAAGGGCAGGTGTATATCTATATCTGTACATAACTGAATTATTACTGAAGGTCCTCAAGAAGCATAGCATCAGGCTTCAGTTGTTGAAAAGAGAGATGTTTCAGGAGAGGCTTTATGGTTTATTTATGAAGGCATCTAACTCACGCTGTTTAAATCTGGCTCTGTCCATGCCTGCCTGCTGGGTGAAAGAGTACGACAGAACATGCTGTATATTAGAGCTTGAAGTGTTGTTTAAATCCTTTTTAATCTCATTTGGAACGTGCAAAGCTACAGTAAGTAGACCTTCAACCAAAAAACATCCAAGCAGCTTTGCATTTAGCCGTCCTCTACACACGAGCTGTTTTTTTTTTAGCCTTGCTGTGATATATTGGACATAGCGGTGTCACATTTCACCCGTGCCAGGCCAGATCAGGAAACAGCTTGCATAAGGGAACTCTCGTGCTTCCTCAAGTTCAGATGGACATTAAACACGCTCCAAGCAGCACCACAAGCAGCTCTGCATCCTCACCCCAAATCATAAAGACCGGTCGATTTGAACATCCCTCTGTACAAACCATGCTTTTTTTTGCCGATTGCATAACGTCTGGCTGTAATCGATTGCCCTGCCAACTCTACCGCAGCTTCTTGCCAACTACGTTACACCACGCTGTCTCTCGCAAGCTGGTCACGGCTCATCTTAAAAAGCAGCAATTGTACTGCCTTGTTAGCGTTTGCGGTTGTTTCAGTCACAAGGCCATGACTCATGTTTTTATTAAAAAACATTTAGACCTTATTCATGTGTTGTTGGAGAAGGTTCAGGAATATAGGAGTCATTTCTAGCACTTCATACAATGGCAAAAAAAAGGAACAAATAATGTCAGTGTACACTCAGGGGTCGGATTACGTACCGTACCTTAAACAGGTTTTAAATGTACACTACACTCTTAGAAAAAAACAGTTCTATCTTTCTAACTGGGTTCTGCTTGAAACTTCTTTTTTAATAATTAAACACTCTGTCGTAGGGTTTTACACAGAAAGAAAAAGACAATGCTGAAGACTATTTTGGTTAGTTCATGGTTCGGGCATTATCACAGAGCTCTATTGTTCCTGCTTCTAAGGTTTAGGTTTTTTCCAGTGAGTCAGACTGAAGAACGCTTTAAGGTGCTAGATGGAACCTCTTTTTTTTTTTCTAACAGGGTACTTATAGGTGCAAACAATGTCATTCTGAGGGTACTACACCAATGACTTGCAGATTTTACCTCTATGACTCAGGTGTACCTAATGACTTGTGGTTTTTACCCTCCATGATTTGAAGATTTTACCCCAATGAATTGTGGGTACCACCCCAGTGACTGGAGGTTTTTATTGCAATGACATTAGAGTACCAAACCAATGACTTTTATATTTTACTCCAATGACTCAAGGGTACCACTGCAATAACTGGAGGGTGTCACCCTTATGACTTGAGGATTTTACCCCAGTGATCCTAGACTATCACCCCAATGACTCAGTTTTATCCCAGTGACTTAATGGGTTCCCCCTAGTGGCATGGGGATTTTACCCCAGTGACTGGAAGGTTCCACCCCAGTTACTCAAGGGGTCACCCCAAATGCCTCAAGGGTATCATCCCGAAAACCTGAAGCATGTCACACCAATAACTTGAGGATTTTACTCCAGTGACTTTATTGCAATGGATTTTATTGCAATGACTCAAGGGACCTCCATAGTAACCGGAGGTTTTTCCCCAGTGACAATGTTTTTATCCTAATGACGGGAGGGTACCACCCAGCAACCCCTGGATTTTAGCCCAATGACTTAATGACTTGGTTCCACCCCAGTGACTCAAGTGTGTTACCATAACAACTGGAGAATTTTACCCCAATGATTTGAAAACATCACTGCAGTTTATATCCTGAAGTGTACAATTCTGTACATTTTTTTGAGAGTGTAAATTATTAACGTATATCAAGTTTTTCTTCAACCAACCTGTACATACAGGGTTTCTATCTCACAAAAGGTTCCATGTAGAACCCCATTATATCACAAGAACCATTAACCATTCAAAGAACCTTTACAAAGTGTTACAAATTGTGAAAGCTCACAAAGCTCACAAAGTCATTGTGATGTTGGGTAAATATTTTAATCAGTTTTTAATTGTTTATCATTTAAAATCGGAGTGAAAGAATCCAGTTATCGGAAGTTCTGCCATTAATCTTTTCCTTGTGTGTGTGTGTGTGTGTGTGTGTGTGTGTGTGTGCTGAGTGATAGCACTTGGCAGATGTCTTGCATTATGGATGTAGTGCCTTCGTAGTCAAGCATCTTCTTGCTCACATCGGCGTATGTACCTTTCTTTGAGAACATGTGGAGAACCACTTACAGATGCTTACATGCTGGAGGGTGATTACACAGACAGATATGTGCCCCACACACACACACACACACACACACACACACACACACACACACACACACAGCTCAGGCCTGCTGTTCATTAACAGGTCGGATTCCCAGAACTTGTCCCTGCTCCCCCTTCCACACTCCTTCCCTCTCCTGCCGTTGATCCTTGCTTATTCATCCGACTGGGAATGTTGGAAAGTTTCCCGATGTTAACCCCAAGTTCTGCTTGTTAGGAACCCTAGGGAGTGCTCAAGGGGAAGATGGAGGAAGAGTTGGAGGAATGTTTAAGAGTACGCTCAGCTGGATAAACCCGATCCCGGCCTCTACTTGCCTCTGCATTCTCCCTCCGTCCCATCAGGAAGAAAACATCCAACTGAGAGTGGCACCTCAACCTCCCACCTCCACACCGGGAAATGAAACAACCCCCCTTTTTTCGCTAACACATGGCCTTTCAAACATTCCTAGCATGTTAATCATTCCGGTGAATTTATTGCACTCTTATAGCACTCTGACTTGTGAGAGTTAAGTATTACCAGACTCTCTCATCAGAGGTGGCGACCTGAAGTAAAGTGGCATTTATTGTCCATTGCTGCCTCCAGCATTGGCTTTGAATTGGAAATTCTTGTAGGCTTTTCCTGTTATTTATCCTAATTACATAAACTTCTCATAGAGTTCTACTTTGCTTTATATAATGTCCTTTTTTTTGGTATGGCTTTATTGTGTATTTGTGCTCTTTGTGGTGGTCTAAATGGGTCAGATTCTTCTGGAAAGAATTTTAACACATGCACTAGGAGATTTAATAAAACAAATTATACATAGAATTTAATCAGGTCATATTATTCATGCTTGTTTTGCGATTTACTCCAGTTCAGGAAGAAGCGGGATTTTGGGACGCGCTCTCAGCCGTGTGTTAAAACTTTGCAGCTGTCGGCAGGTTGAATCAGTTAAAGTGACATCAGGAGTGTGGAGAATTTTCATGTGAAGTTATTAAAAGCCTTTATGTGAGGCATTGTCCTTCCTCCGTCACGTCCTCAAACAGCTGTTCTTTCCGAAATGTTCTCTTTCCGACCTTGGCGTGGTCCGAAGGTGAGCCGGCCTTTGGGGAAAAACACAGAGAGCTCTGAGGGTCTTCGAGGTTTGAAGAATTTCAACACCTTTCCCTGCTCTGAGAGAAGAACAGAACATCTGTTTATGCCAAACTCACTGAACATAGACTTATAATGGCAGATGTTACATTTCTGTAAGTAAACATTTAACTACGCAGCTATAAAACAGATGCAGGAACAATTCTGGTGTTCAGAAGAGACAGATGTGAGAGAAAGTCTTACCAAAGCTGTTCTTATGGACTTTTATTCAACTTGTCCGACAGTAAAAAGTAGTTCCGGTTACTTTACACTTTCCTGATGTGTTTTGCCGTTTCCATACGCCATCAGAGACACGCAACTCCAACATTTATCCCACTGTAGAATTCTGATTTGTGATTGGTCAGAAGGTGTTGATTAGGTTTCTAGAACAGCAGCTCTGACAGTAGCGCAGGTTTGTATTAATGCGCTCGTTCTAATACGTTATTGTTTCCATAGTAACAGCCCATTCACAGGAACTTGTACGGACGGCGGACGCTCCACTGATGATAAACGCATTAAAAAATTGTTGATATGGTGCAGTTTTCTTAAAGTAAGGAGACATTTATTAACATTAACATTTATGGAAGGAGTCTCCAGTGTCAGCGCTTCAGGACAGAGGAGTTTACGCTTCTTTGCGGTTTCTCAGTAACCTGCATAGCAAGCTGCGATTTTCATTAACTTATTAACTTGAAGAGAGAGAATAAAGAGATGCTGATGAGGGAACGACTGTTTATAGCTGCTATAACGTAAGCGACTACAGGAACTCACTCGTATCACTGACATTAAATGTAACCGTAAACAGATAAAAGTACCTTGTGTCGTTCTTTAATAAATAAAAAATTGATATCGTTGGTAAATTGCTGTGGTGTAAGAGGAAAATAATCAGCTTCAGGGTGGTAACGGTAACTCTGCTTTATCTTACTGTAACACACACACACACACACACACACACACACACACACAGTGTTTAATTCCTGTAGAGGATTCCTCCTGGGTGGGAAGAGACCCACACATGGTTCCACTGATCGTAAACAGCGTGTTGTGTGTTCTTTTGCAACAAGCGTGAAGTCGTTCGTATCCTCGTAGTCTCAGCTCCTGCGTTTGATTTCCACGCTGTTAAATTGAGTTAAAGCCTCGTGATTGGTTGCATCCCAGCAGCTCTTTCTGCTTCATCACATCTGTGTGTTTGAGTAAACCGAAAGTGACTTGTCTTTGGAACATGGTTCCTCTTCCTGAAGAATAACAGGCTTTCATTCTGTTCCTGTGGTTTGCTCGCAGGAAACGGTCAGGTCACTCTATTTTGGACGATGTGCGCTCGTGAGTTGTGTCTGATACGCGAGAAGTGAAAATCCATACATCTGAAGATGTTTCCAGACAGGCTGCCTGAGCTCCATGTTCACGCCGTGGTGTAGAATCTCTCTCGTCTGCTGTGACTCGGCTTTACGTAACACCGAGCTGTGAACCGCTTCTCTTTGGCCTTCTGCAAACGTTGCGTGGAATTGGCACAGAGTGTTGCACGTGGAGTTTAGAAATCGATTGCTGGTGCAATTTCCATCGACAGACTGATACTGATACCGAAGGCGCTGCAGTTTCACTCAGACTCCGGTTTCCTGATCTAATTCCTCACTCAGCTTTTTGTCTTCACGCAGAAAGATTCCTTCTGAGCTGGGGATGGATCGCATAATACCATACGTCTTTTTTATGATTTGCAAAATGGATGTCCATTACGTTCATCCGTTTATTTATTTATTTTTTAGTTTTCTTTGGTGTCAACACTAAAGCGGTGAAGAGCAGTGATTTTTTGTTTGTTTTTGTTTATTTTTTATTTAATGCATGGCAAGTCATCATGCAAACATTCATATTTAAGAAGATTTTTAGCTCGAGATGTACATTATTTGCATCACAAAGCTAATTAGTGCCCCATTGCTGTGAAAGTCTGGTTCTATCCATCACAAGCACCGTTCACACACGGCATTAACGTGCATCCCGAGTGATCGGATCACCAGCGAGCACTTGTGATCGGATTTTGTGCATCGTTTCTGCTGGAGAAAGGCTGTCACGCACATTTATCACATCTTTAGCTGCATTTATTTTCAGACAGAAATGTCCCACACATCCTATCTCATACCTGTACACACTGTTTCAAACGTTTTAATCGCGTGGTCTGCTAAAGAAAGTTAGAAATGAATGACAGATAAGACGAAGAATGAAGTTGCTTTTGTCTCTGCTGTTATCAGCGACAGAGAGCTCTACTGTTCAGCCTGATTTCCAAACAGTCTCGTAACGGTTACGGATTTTCCAGCGAGGGCAGTGATGCAGTCGATTAGTCGGTCCTTCGTTGCTGCCCGGGACGCATCGAGACGCATTCGCGTTCACACTGCAGGTGTGATGTGGTCACATGCGTCCCAGACCACCTCCAAATGTAGTTCTCCGAGACACATTTAACCCCGTTCACACCTGTACTTAGCGCTAACCGAAACAACCCTTTCCCTGCCTTTACCAATGTTGAAACAGGAAGTCACATGACAGGTTGAACCAGAGCGTGGATCGCATTCTCACACACACACACACACACACACACACGTTGCGGACCTCTCCAGAGTTCTCACTGTTTTCAACAGGATCAGGAATCGTTCTCTGGAGCGCTCCCAGGATTAAAACCAGCGTTCACACTTCACCAGAAGTCCAGAACACTCACAGCAAACATCCCCAAGTCTGGAAAAAAAAAACCTCAAGTGTGAAAATGTCCGAAAAGAGCATAAATGTCCGTGCTCTTTAGATGGCATGGATTGGCGTTCCTGTCTCTTCTGTCAATCAGAGCAACAGCAGCCAATCACGTGCGTCTGTTATCTCATGTACACAAACTAACACAGCTAGCGTTCTTTCTTCATTTTCAACAGCGGATTAATGATTAACAGTCATACCTTTAAAGCACTGCTTCACAGACTGTTAGACTTCACTATCAGCTGCAAATGAGCTAAAGCTAGACTGAAGAAAATGGGGTAGAAATTCGTTTTTAGCTGCAGAGTTTTGTACAGAACCTGCAGCCGTTCCACAGGAGCAGTGAAGGTGTTGGGACGAGACGGACGTTAGCTTTCATATGGACAAATCTATAAATCTTCAGGACGGACGAGTTGGCGCTTCTTTGCGGTTTCTCGGTGACGAGCTGTGGGTTTTTTGCCTTATTAATTGGAAGAGAGAGAAAAAAGAGAAGCTGGTGAGAGAACGAGTGATTATAGCTGCTATAACGTAAAGACATTCCACAAATTTACCTTTAACAGATAAAACATATATGTCATGTCATTTTTAACCCTTTTGGGCTTTTTAACACTTTTAGACCAAAACTGTAATTTAACATAAATCATTATTATGTTACTCTGCAGAATATTTTCCAATCTCAATGTCTCTGGAATATCTTTACAAACTTTCTACACAAATTAAATTTAAAAAATGTTTTTTGTCAGTCTACAACGACAGGCTAGTTTTTTCTAACTAGTTGTTTTTATTGAAGATTTGTACCTCCGAAATCAGCTGCATTTACTGTTGCTATATTTTGTTAAAAAAAATGATATTTTCTATTATTTTGGTCATCAACATTTAATATTTTCCATCTGGATGTTAACAATTTATTTTTTATTCAGGTATAATGTTTTATCCTGTATTTACTCAAGGTATTCCTATACGTCTTATACATGGATGATCTGTTTATATTTTATTATAAGATACGGCATTTTGGAAAATATCAAAATTCATGAAAATCTGACATGCAACCATCTAAAGAATCAGGATATTTTTCAAAAATAATCTATGACTAAAAGGGTTAATAAATAAATTGTAACTCAATAAATTGAAATTGTACTTCTAGATCAATATACACACTTTGCACACTCTTAAGAAAGATTCCTCGAGGGTTCTTTGGATATTTAAGTTTATTTATTTTTAGTTTTATGAAGGAATTCCAACAAGGTGTGAAATGGAGCCTTAATCACAGAATCACTCTAAACACTGAACATCCTATAAACACCGCTGAGTTAATTAAAGTCGAGTGTGTTGGTGTGGTGTGTGTTGCAGTAGAATTGCCACAGAAGAGTCCACACCTCTCTGTGATGAAACCAAAGGCTGCATGGGAGAGGAAAATATCTCCACCAAAGCCTGAGTCGAGCGAGACAGCCGCAGCAGCTCTCAGATTCCCGAGTTAAATCTGTGCCTGTTGGCGAAGGCGGGTGTGTTCAGCCCGATTAACGCGTGAGGTACGCTGATGACATGTTGACAGGCTGCGACAGAAACGCTGAAGAAAGAACAGCGAGAGGCGTTTTTCCATTTTTCTCTCGTTTCTCCAGGTTCTGTGATCACGGAGTCGGGCCTCTGAAGCTTAGCTGTGTGCTTGTGTTTGGATTCTTGAGATGAAATCGTCTGCCAGACAGATCGGTGGAAGGTTGAGAGGAGAGAGAGAGAAAGATGGATAGATAGAGAGAGAGCGATAGAGTGAGAGAGAGAGCGAGAGAGAGAGAGAGAGCGAGCTGTGCATCACAGTTTGATGTGGCAGATGGTGGAGGAGATTCAGCCCATCAGCGATTATGCAAGAAGTGTGAAAGTGAATTGCAGAGTGTCATAAGTGGCTTATAATTCTAACACTCTACACACACACACACACACACACACACACACTACTTATACACACTACTCACACACACTCACACACTCTCTCTCTCTCACACACACACACACACACACACACACACACACACACAGGCAGCTATCAGCGTTCAGTGCAGTGCTTCGTATCTGAAAGTAAGAACGCGGTGCTCCACTCTGTTTGTATAGCGTTAAGGTCACTTAGTAGAGTGTGTGTGTTTATGACAGAGCGCGCCAACACACCAACACCAACACCAACACTAACACCAGCACCAACACTAACACCAGCACCAACACCAACACCAGCACCAACACCAACACCAACACTAACACTAACACTAACACTAACACCAACACTAACACACTAACACACTAACACTAACACTAGCACCAGCACCAACACCAACACCAACACCAACACACTAACACTAACACTAACACTAGCACCAGCACCAACACTAACACCAACACCAACACTAACACTAACACACTAACACTAGCACCAGCACCAGCACCAACACTAACACTAACACTAACACTAACACTAACACTAACACCAACACTAACACACTAACACTAACACTAGCACCAGCACCAACACCAACACCAACACTAACACTAACACTAACACCAACACTAACACACTAACACTAACACTAACACTAGCACCAGCACCAACACTAACACCAACACTAACACACTAACACTAGCACCAGCACCAACACTAACACTAACACCAACACTAACACTAACACCAACACTAACACACTAACACTAACACTAGCACCAGCACCAACACTAACACCAACACTAACACACTAGCACCAACACCAACACTAACACACTAACACTAACACTAGCACCAGCACCAACACTAACACCAACACTAACACACTAGCACCAACACTAACACTAGCACCAACACACTCACACTAACACACTCACACCAATACTAACACTAACACACCAACACACTGACACTAACACTCGAGCACTTTAGTGTACATCACGCCTCTGTTCTCGTATTTCACCTCTAACACTCAAACAGTTTATTTCTAGCCCATAATTATCCTGCTTTAATTTTAATTATTAACTTAGTGTCATATTCTAATCTGATATCATAATATGCACTGAGTTATTTAAAGAACCGCCGAAGAACCTACTTTTCTAAAAGTGTGGAGTTTTTTAGAGACTATTAATAATTTTACATTGGAAGTTACAAATTGTTTTACATTTATATTTAAATTTAAATTTCATGAAAAACAGGATTTAATTATGAATGTTGTTGATATTATTAGAATGTTGTTGAAGGGATAATACTACAGGAATCTTACACTAAATCCCTCTTCCTTTTGTAATCTGGCGTGGAACATTAACCCTTTCATGCATAAATTATAAAACATCGCTGGATTTTTAGATGGTTTTATTGATCAATAATTGCATGCAAATTCAAATCCATTTTCACTTTTTTTTCTAAAAACTGTTAAGTTATTAGTAACAGGAATTAAATCTTGGAGTAAAATGGGTTTAAAAAAGAAAATTACTGCTGAAAAAGAGGTGCAATAGGTAAAATTTGTGGGGAAAAGAAAGGTCTTTATCGGGTAAACGGGTGGAGCTGAATAAGATTAGAATTTTTTGTCACGCCCATTCACGCCAAGCTCCGCCCCCAAAACTTATGGTGGTTCAACTACATTTTTTTTTGTATATTTATTGAATTTCAGTAAAGTGCAACAGACAAAGACGCAGTCAAATTACATTCAGAACTACAATAATACAGAAAAGAAAACACGTAGCCATGGGGTGGGCTTACAGTGTGTGTGTGTGTGTGTGTGTGTGTGTGTGTGTGTGTGTGTGTGTGTGTGTGTAGTATATAATATATATAGTATAGAATTATAGAAATAAGGCAGTTCAACTAGAGTTAGCATTAGCAAGATCTGTCATGACATCACTGAGAAAAGCACTCAGATGTTCGAAAGCCGAGTTAAAACTCTATAAACATGCGTCTTCTCCTTATAATGATTTGTGAGGACGTGTAGGGACGTTGGGGGCGTGGCTATAAAAAGATTTCAAATAAAAACAAACATTCCGGACCAGAAAATAGGTTTCCAAAGTGTTTTGGTTTTTTTTTTTTTTTTTTTTTAAACAATGGCTTAAACTATAATTTTGTATCATTTCTACATAATTTTCCACATTATTTGTACTAGTAAGAAATTAAAAATTTTGACTAAACACACCTTTAAATCTAAAATGTTACAAGATTTTTTTTTTTTTCAATTTGATGCCAAAACTATTGTTGGCATTGTTATGGAACACGTTCAGCACGTCGACTGTGTAATTTAGATGTGGAGTTAGAGGATGTCTTGTTAAATAAAATAAATAAATAAAAGCTAATATTTGTTTAGACAGAAATGGGTGAGGCGTGATGCTCCTGATAAAGCCACCATGTTGGACTGGGAAGAGCAACACTTGGTACAAATGGAGTAATAAAAATCAGGAACATTTGTGTAATAACATTGGATTTAAATCTTATATATTTCTAATAAAAACAGTCGTATATGAGTGACAGATGAGCATGAGCGCTGTACATGAAAGAGTTAATGGCGTTTGGACGCAGGGGCCAGAAGGAGTGTCTGATTTGCATTGCAGCCGAGGCGGAGTCATCTCCTGTTTCAAAGTGAAAGTTCCTTGTTTACACAGACACGGCGCTCTAAGCCTGAACCCTGCTGCCAGATCAGCATGTTACGACATCAAGCGGCTCGGTTCAGCTGTTTTTGGGGAATGTCCTGTTCTCCACCATGACCTTACCTGCAGATCTGAATAGCCAGAGCGAGGTCCAGAGCGAGTGTTAGACATGATGAAGTGTTGTGAGTAAATGATTGGTCTTGGGTCTGGTTTCATCACAGCAGACTTCATCAGCTTTGTACTTTGGACTTTTTTTTTTTGTCTTTTTTTTTTTTTGCTTTCATGATGGCTGATAAGATTTGGAGGAAGAGCTGCGAGTTTTTCAGTAGTAAAAGTCCTTTCTTTGGAAGACGTCTTGTGGAGAGTAAGAGTGAGTGAGTAAAAGTTTAAATGATCATGCTCAGAAGGTACGTTAATCACATACAGGCTTCGGATTTGTAGTAATCGTGCAAAAAAAACATACAGCTGCAATTTCAGAGACTTCTACACTTTCTATAATCCGTCATAATGATGGATTTGGTGTTTACTGTAATGTTTGTGGTTCCCAGACCATAAACCAGGGGTCGTGACCCTATGTGGGGTCATATATATGGAGTCGTGAAAGAAACTCAAACTCACAATCTCCTTGTTTGTTTTGTTCATTTATTTTACGAATTAATATCTCTGTTATACTGCTACAGTGATGGATTTTTGGTCTTTTTTGGTCTTTTTTGCTATCCTGACACGCTGCACTAGCGTAGGTGTTCAGCAATAAAAAGGAGAAATTTCTCTGTCCTTCTACCTCCACTAGCTCCTCGACAACATCATGAAACAACAACGGTCAAGAAAATGAATATGATAATATGCTGAAACTTTTAAAGGATGGTAAAGAATGAGGAGAAACCAAAATGTCGAAACTTAAAGTCATGGAAAATGTATAATATCCGTTCTCAAAAAGATTAGAAACCTTTTTAAAAGACAGTCTGTTTTTTTGGGGGTTTTTTTTGTATAATGAGCCATAATTGCTTCCTGTCTGTGTGGGTACTGGTGCAGAAAATAGTTCAATATACTTCCAGATCTTTTTTTTTGTTTGTTTGTTTCCTAGAACTCTCTTAGAATGCAGAATTAAAATTAATGTATAATTTATCCTCCTTTTACAGTGTGGAGGGGGAAGTCCAGAGCAGTGAGCCGTCCTCCTCCCTGGACCGTGGTAAAAGTTACGGCCCCCTGACCCACAGCTCGTCCATCAGCCCGGACCATTTTGAAGGCTTGGGGTACGGCCAAAACGCCCAGCCAGGTCCTCAGCGTCCACGGAGGCCCAAACTCCAGCACTCGCAGTCCATCCTCCGCAAGCAAGCCGAGGAAGAGGCCATCAAACGCTCGCGCTCGCTCTCCGAGAGCTATGAGCTCTCTACGGATCTGCAGGACAAGCAGGTATGGCTGAAACTAAAAATCATGTGTGTGCATCTTCAGACACCTCCTCCTCCTTCTCCTCCTCCTTCTTCTTAATCTGTTCTGTCGGTTCTTTCAGGTGGAGATGTTAGAGAGGAAGTACGGTGGCCGCTTCATCAGTCGACATGCTGCTCGCACCATTCAGACGGCATTCCGGCAGTACCAAATGAACAAGAACTTTGAGCGTCTCAGAAGTTCAATGTCTGAGAATCGGATGTCGAGGCGCATTGTTCTGTCCAACATGAGAATGCAGTTTTCTTTTGAGGGACCTGAAAAAGGCCCAAGCTCATTTTTCGATGGGAAACAGCTATCTCTGACGGAGGAAGAAACTCCGATGGACCCTGTAGCGAAGAGTGAGTGTGGAGATATGGTTCCCGTACATGTGGCTGCACCCTCAGCTCCGAATGACCTCAGTGACACTATTACAGAGCTTGAGGACGCTTTCTCTCGGCAGGTCAAATCACTGGCTGAATCAATCGACGATGCTCTGAATTGTCGTAGTCTCCATGAAGAAGAGGACCAGGATACAGAGCAGGTTCAGGGCGATGAGCAAGGCGAGCTGTCCTATCAGGTAAAACCGACTAACGGCTCTGATCGGCGCAAGTTGGATGAGATGATGGCTTCCTACAGCGGCGTAACGCTCTTCATCGATGAGGAGGAACTTTGTCCTCCTACTCAGCTCTCGCATACGGTGGATCCACCGTCCAGCACTGAATCCAATCAGCACGCCATCAACTCTTCCCAGGAGTACTGGCCCATGGACACCAAGGACGACAAAATAGACACGGATACCAGCTGCCGGAGCACCCCGTCAATAGATTGTCAGGAGCCACGGCTTCGTATCAACCATCTCCCGCTCCTGACCATTGAACCTCCCAGTGACAGCTCGCTTGAAACGAGCGACCGCTCGGAGATCGAGTCGGTCAAGAGGCAGAACGTTTACGAGCGAACCACGGCTGGACCTCAGGCCAGTCCCAAACACATCACGCACAGTCTACCTCCCAGAGAGGAGGATCCCATCAGGCACCGGCACCGGCAGCTGGAGAGCCATCTGGCCATCAACGGGAACCGACAGAGCAAATCAGAATCAGACTTTTCAGACGGGGACAACGACAGCATCAATAGCACTTCAAACTCCACCGACACGATCAACTGCAGCTCAGAGTCGTCTCGGGACAGCATGAGGGAGCAGACACTCAGCAAACAGACGTACCACAAAGAGACACGGAACAGCTGGGATTCTCCGGCTTTCAGCAACGATGTCATCCGCAAGCGGCACTACCGCATAGGCCTCAACCTCTTCAACAAGTACGTGTTGTGTTTCCTACTTTTGGAGCAGGAGCAATGGAAGGAATTGGTCTAAATAGGTTTCTGGAGTAGATCTGAAATTCATTTCATTTAAGCAATTTGTTTAATGTTTAAAGTCCAAATGCTTAAAGGAAAATTCCACCCTAAACAACTTGTACAATTAATATGTGATCATTAACAGCATTCAGGAGTTTAAACTTCTTTCATGGACGTGTTTCTGTACTTTCACTTTGATTAACGGGTTCCTCCATTACCCACAATGCCTTTTAATGACCTGCTGATAGTAGGGCTTTAGTCCTCGCTTCATTTCTAGCTAAAGTGAGTGATCCAGCGGCGCTTTAGTCCTTTAGTCTGTCCAGCTCTCACCTCCTCTTCTCTACGCTCTGCTCAACTTCCAAAGCTTCAGCTTTCATGCTAATACCATTAACATCTCACTCGTCATCTCGTAGATCGCTAACTAGTCGAGCTGAGCCTCTGCCGTAACTCAGTGTCGTATAACTGCATTGCATTCTGGGACTTTGAGTTCAGCATTTGCTCCTTTACTTCTTCACTGGATTTCTCATTAATATAGAAGAGCTTGCTGTTTGTTTTTAATAGCTGACAGCAAATCCTGAGCGTTATCACAAGTTTTTCTCCGATTAAACGCCATCCTAACTGCATTTTAGCAATAATAGCATCCTGCTGTGACATCAGAACGACACACAACCTCAAACTTGTTCCAGGAATAACAACACCATCCACCAACTGGCACCAGAATCACTAAACCCATCACAGATCTTCCAGTATACGCATATTGAATGTGTTTCAGGGTGGAGTTTAACTTTAACGCATCATAGTGAAATGTTCTGTTATTGTAGGTTGTGCACAAGGTCATACAGACGGTTTGTCTATCCTTTTATGTAAAAGCCCAACATCTGAAAGTCTTACTTCTGTTTTATTGTCATCACCTTAGGAAAAATACAGCAAGTATAAATATATAGGAAGTATTCTGCGCACCGTTCCACCACAAATGAGAATGAAAACAAACATATTCCAGTCTCGACAAGTTCCTGAATGGATAAGCCCTCAAAAATATCTCTGGATTCTTCAGAACTTTATTGTGGAGTTTTTGGAAAAGGCAAAGAGCAACTGGTTTCTGGAAACTGGTTCATTGAAATGTTAGAGAATACCAGACATCGTTATATCACTCATGATGGCTAAAACGTGCAGAAGTTAGCGTTCAGCTTCCACGGGTTCTGGAAACTGTTTTTAAAGGTTTCTAGAGATAGGAACAGAACCACACAGAATGAGTGTTATGGCAAGGCAAGTAAATTAATTATGTGTAACAGAATATACAAAATACACACAAGAGCTTAAACAAATGATCAAAATAAGAATATAACATACAGTACAGTGTGCAATAAAAGTAAGTAGGGAAAGAGAGAGGAGGGAAAAATGAGCTTAAACAAGACACAAGAATTGCACTAAAGGTGTAAAGTGACTAACAATAACTAATCCACTGAATCTGCTCAGTTCCCTCCTCCCTTTGTTTTAAAAAATCTGTTAAATCACTTTTGCTAGCTCATGAAATACCATTGACTAACCACATCTCAGTATCGACTAACCACATCTCAGTATCGACTAACCACATCTCTGGGAAATAAAAAAAACACTTACAGTAACAGCTCTGTTGGTTAGAGGACAATGTCGGAGAAATGAATACGTCCCGGCAATAAAATGGAAGTGGGATTGTTTTGTAGTCAGAGAGACTTTATTACATTCTTTATGTGTGAATCAGACGCACTGGACGGAGTTCATAACAAAGGTTCCGTTTTCACTGTAGGGGAACCGGTGAACTTTCTGTACGTAACCTCACACAATAAAGCCTTCTGAAAAGGCACCAAGTACATCACAGCGCTGCTCAGTTCTGGATTCTGATTGGTCAGAAGGTTCATTTTAGATTCAATTTCTATGGAAGGAGTCTCCAGTGTCAGCGCTTTGTAACAGTCAGGGGTGAAGCTGTAACTTTAAGTTTTCCGACGTCTTCAGGACAGAGGAGTTTACACTTCTTTACGGTTTCTTGGACAACAGGAACTAACTTGCTTCGCTTACACTATACACGGTTAAAAAGTGTAAAGTGTCATGTTTTAATAAATAAAACATTGTAATCATTTGCAGTCTGCTGCAGCGTAAGAGGAATAAAACACGCGGGGACGTGTTTTGATTAGTCGTTATTTAATACATTGCTTTTTGAACTGCTTTTATTCTAAAAGATGAACATTATCACAAACGCAAACTCAGAGTATTTCTTTAAGACTTTTGAGTGAATGTAAGTTTGTTGATTTTTCTGCACTCCTACTCCTTCCTGTGCTAAAACCACACCACGGTGTATTTTTGTGGTGTTAATTCCACATCATGGCTCCTCCGCGCTCAGTTATACTCCTTCCAGCAGTCTTCGCTCAGATGCGTACTATTTTCCCACAATTCAGTATTTTTTGAGTATGAAGTCATTCCATTGTTACTTGTCCATAATCCAAAGGCGTCTTTCTCCAAACTCTCACAGAGTCTGGTGTTTGTAAGACCTGTAGGTTCTGTCGTTACGCATTATCCGTTTAATCAGCAAGTCTTTGTGAATTGCATGGGAATTTCGTGCACTTTCACTGCTGTGATACTTTTAAGGGAAATTTATTTATATAGCACTTTTAAGGCACAAGGTCCTTTCAAATAAAATAAAAAAAATTTAAAGGTGATTGAAAAGAGAAACAATAAATTAAAATGTAAAAGTTATGGTAAGATGCATGAAAAAAATAGGTTGAAGTGCAGTCTAAAAGAGTATTAATGCATGTAATCTTATTTAGGAAAAATAAAATAACATATAAATAAGATACGTTTTTAAAAAGAGATAAAAATGCAATGAAAATGCAATGAGAGCTAAAATTGCAAGCAGTTTTTTTTTGTCTTAACTAATTTGAAATCCAACGTTTATTGTTGAGTGAAAGGAGAAGATTTCAGTGTCAAGATTCAGATGGTGATAATCATCTTTCTCTTTCTCTTTCAGAAAGCCAGAGAAAGGCATTCAGTACCTGACGGAGAGAGGGTTCGTTCCGGATACACCTGTGGGCGTGGCTCACTTCCTGCTTCAGAGGAAAGGGCTGAGCCGGCAGATGATTGGCGAGTTCCTGGGGAACCGGCAAAAGCAGTTCAACAGGGACGTCTTAGAGTGAGTGTTTGTTTTATTTATTATTCTCTTAAGTCAGAGCTGTTGAGTGAATATTAAACAGGTTTATTCGCGATTATTAATCTGAGGGTCCAATTCAGAGTCGGTGACTTTAGTCTAAAAGTGACTTCAGTGTTTACGTGAGGAAAGTTGCTGGTATTCAGAGTCGGGTTGCGCAGCTGCTTAAGTGGATTTTCTTCTCCACATTCAGAGTTTTTTAACAGTGTGAAGACCATCATCTTTAAACACAAACACTCACCTTTAAACCTGAAAAAAATCAGGGATAGAAAATGTGGACTGAAGAAGGAAATAGAGTTTTTTTTTTTCTTTTATATCAAATGAAATATGATGCAATATAAAAGTGAGAAACATTTTAAAAAATGAAAAATAAAAAGACCCTAAATCGAGGTCATTAAATCGTAATGTGTGTGTGTGAGATGTAGGAGATTTGATCACACTTTTAATTCACTATGTTGATTTGTTTAATTAATGAAATAAAGTCAGTGTTTGTGTTAATTCGATGCTGTAAAGAAAACTTGCTCACAGTGTGAAGGATAATCTGACCTAGCGCTCATCTGCTACGCTTACAGAGAAACTTTAACTCCATTCATCACTTTATCCAGAAAATATTCCCTCCTTCGGATAAGCCGTGTCTCTGATTAAGACGCGTCTCCTCCGAAACTTTTCATGGATTTTAAAGAGATGATATTATTAATAAATGAATAGAGTAATATTTGTGTGTTTAATATTTTCCTCGAATGACGTTCCACAGTGTGTGTGAGTGTGTTTACAGACAGAACATAAATTTCAGCATGATATATTGCGGTTACATCAAACAGTCAGACGGTGGCGCTGGACTTAACGCTGCTCCTCACTCGAGCCGAAATCACGCAAGAAACATGCGCGTAGCTGAGACACGCCCCTGTTTTAGACAAACTCCGCCCCCGCATGTGTAACTCTCACGTAACTTCTGAAAAGTGCTTAAGTAAGTAGTTACGCCTGAGGTCTGAATACTGATGTGTGGAATTTCAGGATTAAATCCTCACCACATGTGCAGAACTCTACTCTGAATACAGACTTTAGGGGAAAGTTTGCGTCCGATCGCTAATTAGGACGGTCTCTCCGTCAGCGTCGTGTCCTCGGAGTATTGCTGCGTGTCTGTACACTCTCCCTTTTTATTGAGTCAACCAGCGTGTGGCTAATTAAGTACAAATCATTCTGGGAATGAATTCATCTCCTCAGCTGGCAGCTGTTCACTCAGTTTCCACGCTGCTTAGATTTCACACACGCAGACGTTTAGTCATTCATCAGAAAATCCCGAGTATTCCCAGCAGACGTGAGCTGGATGAGAAAACCACAAAAAGAAACTCGTTCATGTTTTATTTTTCTTCTTCTTCTTCTTCTTCTTCTTCTTCTTCATGAGCATACATCTCCATTCTCCACAACCTCAAAGTCTGATGTTATTGGAGCGTTCAGCAGAGCAGTGTTAAGTGATTTATTCAGGTTAGCGCTGAAGCTCTGATCTCTGCTGATGGACCGCTTAACTGATCGCATGCTGTTTGTTCAGCTGTGTGGTGGACGAGATGGACTTCTCAGGGATGGAGCTGGACGAAGCTCTCAGGAAATTCCAGGCGCACATCCGAGTCCAAGGGGAAGCTCAGAAGGTCGAACGCCTCATCGAGGCTTTCAGGTGAGAACTCAGAAACACTCCATCCAAACACAAACACACTCCGTCATGGTGAACTGGTCAGCAGATAGACTGTAACTGAGTTCAGAAGTTCTGAAATTTCTGAATTCTTTTCCCATCAGCCAACGGTACTGCATCTGCAACCCAGGAGTGGTGCGCCAGTTCCGAAACCCAGACACCATCTTCATCCTGGCCTTCGCCATCATCCTCCTCAACACGGACATGTACAGCCCCAACGTGAAGCCTGAGCGCAAGATGAAACTGGAGGATTTTGTGAAGAACCTCAGAGGTGAGCAAGAGAATGAACGTATCCACCACTGATATGTTCTCGTATCTCCAGAGCTGCTATGCAGTAGAAGACTCTTTAGTAGGAGTTGTAGAATAGATTGGATTAGATGATAAGGAGGTGGTGTGGAAACATCATCACTAGTGGAGAAAGATGAGACTTTATATAGAAAGAAGGTGGAGCTTCAGGCGTGAACTTTCTCCCAAATTCCAGTTATGTCATTAATCCATTTAAGTCTATGGTTTATTTAACGCTGGTTTGTTGAATTTTGTCAAATTTCCAGGAGTGGACGATGGTGAGGACATCCCTCGTGACATGCTGATCGGCATTTATGAGCGTATTCGTCAGAAGGAGCTGAAGACCAACGAAGACCACGTCTCTCAGGTTCAGAAGGTGGAGAAGCTCATCGTTGGGAAGAAGCCAGTAAGTGCCGACGGTGTTGCGGTCACATGAAGGTTCTGCTTTTGTTGCCTGATCATGGACCAGCGACTAAATTTCAGTCCGTAAAATGTTCATTAAAAAAGTCATCATTTATTCCAAAGCACATTTCCAGCACTCTTTTTCATATCGTAGACAAAAACCTTAAACCTCAGTCATTCACTTTCCTCGTCATACGGACGCTGCGAGTTCAAATCCCGGCGATGCCGCATCCATCCGTGACCTGGAGTCCAAGAGAGCAAAATTGTCCGTGCTCTCTGGGTGGGAGGGGCTTACTCTGTCTCCCCTGTCAATCACAGCGACACTAGCCAATCAAGGGCACCTGTGAGCTCATGTATGTGGAAGAGGGTGGATAGCGCTTTCCTCAGAGTGTGTGACTCCGCCCCTGTGTTGCGTAATCACGCAAAAAAGTTGGAATTTAATTTCGTCTCAATAATTTTCTCTTCACTCTGCTCTTACAGATCGGATCTCTCCATCAGGGCCTGGGATGTGTAAGTCTCTCTCTCTTTCTCTCTCTCTCTCTCTCTCTCTCTCTCTCTCAAATGTGTGTTTCTTCATTTGAAAATATAAAAATGTTTTAAAGAAAAAAACGTGTGTGTGTGTGTGTGTGTGTTTAGGTTTTGTCTCTCCCCCACCGGAGGTTGGTGTGTTATTGCCGGCTGTTTGAAGTGCCGGATCCCAACAAGCTTCAGAAACTCGGCCTTCATCAGCGGGAGATCTTCCTCTTTAACGACCTCTTGGTGGTGAGAGCGCCGTAAAAACTCACGCTGAAACACAGAAATATTTCGTTTTGTTTTGATAAAGTGCTTCTCTCAGGTCTTCAGTTCACTCTTTGTCCTTTTTGTAGGTAACTAAAATTTTCCAGAAGAAGAAAAACTCGGTGACGTACAGCCTCAGGCAGTCCTTCTCTCTGTACGGCATGCAGGTCCTGCTCTTCGAGAACCAGTGTAGGACTTTTTAACCTTTATACAGGAAGCCAGTCTTCACAACCGCATCGTTAGCATATTAAAACATATCACATCACACTAAAAGTCGTGCTAGCGTGCAGCGTGACAGCAGTAATATAACCTCACTCTCTTCATTTCCCGCTTTTTGGCCCGCTTTCTGTTTTTCTCTCTGATTCCTGAATCATATTAGCATTTTATTATTTCCTTTTTCAGATCTGTACACTGTTACACAGCCAACGCTAACATTCTTTCAGCTAACAGCTAGCCAAAGCTAACAGTATCGTATCACAATAAAAACTCAATACTCCATAAAAATGACATTGTAAATAATAAATGATTTATTTCTCTGCATGCACGTGAATGCTGTGCCAAAAGCTAAAAGCTAACACAGTGCTAGGATGTAATGTTAGCTAACGACGGGAAATGAACTAATGAGCTTTTAAAATTATGATTTTTTTAAAAATAGATTTTAGATATGTTTGCTTAAACTGTTTGTGCAGTGCTAAAGTACGAAAGTAAAATATAAAAACACTGAATTTCGCAAGAAGTTGCTAAAGAACATGTTTCTTTTCTTTTTTATAAAAATAATTGGTGTATAAAATTGTAAATTTTATAGCAACGTTAGAAAAAATATGACAAGACACATTGGGACGTTTTTACAAAATGTCGTGTGTATCATGATATTTAGGTTAGCAAAGTAAGTGCTAGCAAAAACGGCAGAAAAAAGATGAAAACAAAAGAAAAACCTACGGTGGTGCTGATATTTTTTATTTTATTACAACAAAAGGGCACAAAAATTCATTTTAACGTTCTTCTGCGTCATAAAGTCGAAATAAACCTTTAAGGACGATCTCGTACGCTATCGTGAGCTGACGTAATGACGGCTAAAGTCAGATGCTAATCTACGCTAATGATATTGATGCTACGATACATTTAACGCTATTTAATTCCAGTGTAACCGTGTTGGATTGTAACCATGACAACAAGCATACCGTATACAGGAGTAAATAATTGAGTATGTTGTACATTAGGAAAATAATTTCCACAGAAAGGAATTTTTAAAAAATTAAAAGCAATAAGAACAGACTACTAAAGGTGTTACCATGGCAACAACTGTATAATAGCAACAGTGCATGTCCTAATAAAGCTCCTTTACTAAAGAAAGCATTAGCATGTCGTAGGACTTCTTGTGCTGTATATAGCAGGTCATATCCATCGTCAGCGGTGGTAATGACAGGTGTATGACGAGGTTATGTCGGTCTTATGACGCAGAGTTGAAATAATTGGAATAACGATGTGATATGTGATGTATGATGTATATTCTGTTTTTGTTTTTTTGTTTTTTTTAGATTATCCGAACGGGATCCGGCTCACGTCGGCCATCCCGGGCGCTGACGTGAAGGTCCTCATCATCTTCAACGCCCCGAACCCTCAGGACCGCAAGAAGTTCACAGACGACCTGCGAGAGTCCATCGCCGAGGTCCAGGAGATGGAGAAGTACCGGATCGAGTGTAAGAGGCGCCGATGGTCCTCAGAGTAGCTTAAAAAGAAAAAAGAATTAAAAAAAAAAAAGATTAAAAAATAAATAAATCTGAGTGGAGGTAGAAGGAGAACGTCTTTACTTCACTACCATCTCCATCCACATGCACGGTTTCCATGGTTACGCTTTCAGAGTTTGTGAATCGCCATCACAGATCTTAACCATTTAATCCTTTCGAGATAAAAGTAACTAAGAAATAGACATTTGAGACAATTATTTATTTGTTTGTTTGTTTTGTTTTAGAATGACTCTCTACGAAACAGTTCAGATGTCTATCAATACCAAAATATATATTTATAAATTAAATTGAAATAAAATTTAAAAGCCTTTAATGGTGCCACCAAGATAAAAAGCAATAAAAAAAATTATTTGCTTTTTCTTATTTCTTTAAAACAATAATTACAAAATTTGTGCTTTATTCTCTTTTTTTGTAAAATTAAATATTAATTTTCTAAAATTAATTTCTAAAATTTAAACAGAAATAATTTATCTACTTGTTTCCTACTTCTTATTTGTAATATTGTAATATATACAGACCATATAACAAAATCTTTTTAATTAATAAATTGCAATAAAATGTAATAAAATTTTAAAAAGTTGTCTAAAATGTAGAAGAAATTTGCTTGTGTAATTTCTGTATCGGGGCAATAACACACTTTTATTCATGTAAAATTAATATTAATTATTATTGTAAAAAAATATATACATAAAAATATATATTTTTTTAATTTACAGAAAATTTACAGAAATTTACAGAAAATTATAATATACATAAAAAACCAAGTGGTTACGATGTTTTTAATTAAACATCCTCATTATAAATCTTTTCCACCCAGCAGCTGAACGAGCCATTAAAGGGTCTCCACAGGCAGTAGTTCAGTCAGATAGCGCCCCCTGGAGGACATTTACAGCACAGCAGCTCAGAGTTTATTCCTGCAACTGATCAGAATCTTTCCGTGTACATTATTTAAAAAATTGAGCCTAAAAATGATTTTCTTTATTTTTTTAAAAATGGATTTCTGAATGTTTTAGTAAAATATGAACAAATGTAGGAACAGTTGAAACAGTTTAGAATTTGGAGATAATCAAGCATTTGCTGATATGACTTATTTATTTATTTGATATGAATTTATTTATTTATTTTAATTTAAATATTTATTGATTTTTTTTTTACCAGCACTCCTCTTCAGATTCACTCCTAAGACATGGAGAGGAGCAAAAAATAATGAATTCATTCATTTAAAAAAAAAGAAGAGAAAGAAAAGTGATTTTAAAAATTGACTTCTGTTGCACGACTTAATTCTAAACTGCTTATTTTTTTTAAATTATGATATTTTTATGAATTTATATATTAAATAACAACCGGGTTCTTTACGTTCACAGCCGAGCTGGAGAAGCAGAAAGGCGTGGTGAGGCCCAGCATGTCCCAGAGCATGTCCGGGCTGAAGAAAGAGGCGGGGAACGGGACCATGAGCCGCGCCAGCCTGGATGACACGTACGCCATGGGGGAGGGGCTAAAGAGGAGCGCGCTCAGTAGCTCCCTGCGGGACCTTTCTGAAACTGGTGAGTTCAGCAAACGCTGCAGGAGTGTACATGGAGATGTATAGATGGAGATGTGTAGATGGAGATGTGTAGATGGAGATGTGTAGATGGAGATGTGTATACTGTATGTAGATGTGTAGCTGTAGAGGTACACATGCAGATGGAGATGTATAGGTGTATAGGTGTACAGATGGAGATGTATAGATGGAGATGTATAGATGGAGATGTATATGTGTACAGATGTAGATGTGTATATGTATAGGTGTATAGATGGAGACGTATAGGTGTATAGGTGTATAGATGTAGATGTGTAGATGTTTAGGTGTATAGATGGAGACGTATAGGTGTATAGGTGTATAGATGTAGATGTGTAGATGTTTAGGTGTATAGATGGAGACGTATAGGTGTATAGATGTAGATGTGTAGATGTTTAGGTGTATAGATGGAGATGTATAGGTGTACAGATGTAGATGTGTAGATGGAGATGTATAGATGTGTAGATGGAGATTAGATGGAGATGTATACATGTGTAGATGGAGATGTATAGATGGAGATGTATAGGTGTGTAGATGGAGATGTATAGGTGTGTAGATGGAGATGTATAGATGTGTAGATGGAGATGTGTAGATGGAGATGTGTAGATGGAGATGTGTATACTGTATGTAGATGTGTAGCTGTAGAGGTACACATGCAGATGGAGATGTATAGGTGTATAGGTGTACAGATGGAGATGTATAGATGGAGATGTATAGATGGAGATGTATATGTGTACAGATGTAGATGTGTATATGTATAGGTGTATAGATGGAGACGTATAGGTGTATAGGTGTATAGATGTAGATGTGTAGATGTTTAGGTGTATAGATGGAGACGTATAGGTGTATAG
>CM075018.1:587651-599467 GCA_037576675.1 Pangasius sanitwongsei | reverse complement strand
TTATCCTGGGTATGGTCACGAGTCTATCCCGGGAATACTGGACACGAGGCAGGAATACACCCTGAACGAGAGAGAGATAGAGAGAGAGAGAGATAGAGAGAGAGAGAGGGACAGAGAGAGATAGAGAGAGATAGAGAGAGAGAGAGGGACAGAGAGAGATAGAGAGAGATAGAGGGACAGAGAGAGATAGAGAGAGGGACAGAGAGAGAGAGAGAGAGAGAGAGAGAGAGAGAGAGAGGGACAGACAGATAGAGAGGAGAAACAAAAGTTTTTTAAAAACACCACATGATCATCCAACACACACGTGAGTCTGAACTGCTACGTGACAAAATTCCCAGAATAATAAACATGAATCTTTACAATTATTATTATTATTATTATTATTATTATTATTATTATTACTACTACAGATTTTAACTGTATTAATTATTTCAATGATTATTATTATTATTAATAATCCAACAGTAATAGTATTATTATTAATCGTATTAATATCAGTCCAGTAGTAATAACTCATTTTAAATATTCTTATCGGTAATATTAGCATTAGTTATTATTTGTAGTATAATACTAGCAGTAGTAGTGATTATTACTAGTAGGGGTAGTAGTAGTTATCTGTGGTAGCAGTACAGCAACAGCAGCGTATCGTAGTAACCAGTAATTACTAGTGGCAGTATAGTAGTAGTAACAGTTATTAGTTGTAGTAGTAACAGTAATACTAGCAATTAGCACTAGCATGAATACTACTACTATTATACTAACTACTATTATTAATTACTGTTACTTACCATTATATTACCATTACTATTACTACCAATAATAAACAACAATCGGATTATTAGGAGTAGTGCTAGTAGTAATAGTAGTTATCTCTATGATACTAGTAGCGGTACTATAGTAGTAGAATTAACAGTAATTATTACTAGTAGTAATTAATAATTACCATCACTAGTATTACTAATACTTTCTACTACAAATAATAATTACTGTTAATCTTACTACTATACCAGTGATAGTATAATACTACTGCTACTACTACTAGTATAATATTGATAACTACTACTTCTAATACTAGTAATTAGTAAAACTACTAAAGTTGACTAATACTAGTCTACTAATAAAAGTTGAGATCACTAATAATAATAATAATAATAATCTAGACTGTATTAAGTAATTTATTAGTAGTGATATCAACTTTTATTAGTAGACTAGTATTAGTCAACTTTAGTAGTTTTACTATTTACTAGTTTAAGAAAATAGAATTATTAGGAGTAGTGGTAGTAGTAATAGTTATCACTATTATACTAGTAGCGGTAGTATTATACTATCACTAGGTAGTACTAGAATTAACAATAATTATTACTAGTAATAGTAGTAGTAATTAATAGTACTAGAGATAGTTATTAGTATAGTAGTACTAGAGGTTTGTTTTTGTTAAATTACTTAATAAAAATTTAGATTATTATTAGTAGTGACATTTCAACTTATATTACTAGACTAGTATTAATCATTTATTAGTTTTACTATTTACTAGTATTATAGAAGTAGTAGTAATAGTAGTTATCAATTTATACTATTAGTGAGAGTATAATACTATCACTGGTTTAGTAGTAGAATTAACAGTGATTATAACTAGTAGTAATTATTAGTAGTAATAGTAACAGTAATATTGTTAATATAATAGTACTAGAAGTTTGTTTCTTAAACTACTTAATAGATTATAATTAGTAGTGACATCTCAGTTTTTATTACTAGACTAGTATTAGTCAACTTCTAGTTTTACTAGTAACTAGTAGTATTATTAGAAGTGGTGGTAGTAGTGATGGTTGCTATTACTATTTAAACTATAAACAATATTATACTATTATTAGTACAGTAGTAGCACTAAGTGCTTATTACTAATACTACTATCTAGGTTATTATTAGTTGTGATGTTTCTACTGCTAATACTAATAATGTATTTTTTTAAACTAATAGTAACTAGTCGTCGTTGTTGTCGTTGTCGTCTCACCGTCCTCGGTCTGTTCACAGTCGCGGGCGATGTGTCCCTGCTCTCCGCACCGGTAACAGAACAGATCTGCACAATAAACACAAACAGCGAATAAATAGATAAATAGATAAAGACTAGTGAGTAAACCGTGCCGTCGTGGTGGTGGTGATACACCTGACGCAGGTGATCCTCACCTTTCCCTCGACCTCTGCCCCGCCCACGGCCACGCCCCGCATTGGGGCAGTTCTTCACCCAGTGTCCTGAGCGACCGCATCCGAAACACTCGCTGCTGCTCATATCCATCACCTGAAGAAGATTTAAAAAGAAAAACCTAAAGTTATAAAGACGTAAATCAGAGTGGACATGGACATGCAGGGGAACTGGATAAACCTGCTGGTGTAAAATGAACCACAAACTCAGACAATACACAGTATCGGGCGTAAAACTCCTGAACTATCCGCTTAACCGGCTCGCCTTTATTATAAAGACTTTTATAAAGTGTAATACAGTGTGTGTGTGTGTGTGTGTGTGTGTGTGTGTGTGTGTGTGAGTGAGAGTGGTTTGTATGGCTAACACATGGGAAGCACATGCCATGTGAATGAGCACACACGAGGATTCGGATCAGCTTCTTTACGGAGCAAAATAACTAAAAAAAAAACAGCAGTGTGACGTCATAAATATGAGACAAGCCCTAATATAAACACAAAACTAACTTCTAATTTTAAACATTAAAGTCTTTCAGGCGGAGTACAGAAGATGATGATGATGTAGTATAATTAAATGTATAAATGTACACTGCAAACCCTGGAACCGTAAACATGTCCATAATAAAGGTTAAAATCAGTAAATTTAGTTTATTAATTATGTTGATTTAATAATTTTAGAGTGATTTGCGGTTTTGCTCGGATCACGCGCAGGGCCTCGCGTGCAGCACGAGCACGAGCGCGCACGCGCCAAACCAAATCAGCAGAAATGAGCACGCTACTTCGGTATTTATTCACTTTTTCCACTTTAATCGACTCAGTGATAAAGTGAAGACGCTTCTGAATAATGTAATGGGAGTGAAATAAGTGGATAAAAGGCGCAGTTGTGTGAAGACTTTCCCGCGCAGCCACGCTACAGCTAGGCCACAGCTAGCTCACCTGCTAAGCTAAACTTCACCTCGAGCAACGTTTCGCCTCACTTCTACACCATCCTAGCGCCTAAATACACACATTCAACCCATAAATCATGCATTACATTTAAAAACAGATTCGATTCCTCTTATAAAGAGCGTAAAACCTGTTAAGACTTACCTACTGATCTTCGCTGCTAGCCTAGTGAAGCTACGTGACTCGCTGCTCTGTGACTCCGCCCCCTTTCTCTCTCTCTCGCGCTCTGTCTGCGCCACATGCGATTTGCGCATGCGCGCGACGGCTCGCACGCCGCGCGCGCGCACGGTCCGCGCGACCCGACGCGCGATCTGCGCATGCGCGTAAACAGTAACGGACAGTAAGGAAGCCCCAAAAATAAAAAGAGAAGGGAAAACCGGAAGTGTGGTAGCGACCAATAGAATAGCGCGCGAGCCTGACCACCGCCCCCGTGAACTGACCAATCACATCTCAGACTGTCAAAAAAAAACAAAAAAAACACGTATGTGTGTATTTGACTAACTGAAGTTTATTAGTAAATAAATAGATTAAAAAAATTTTCTTTACAGATTTAAAATATATATGTAATAAAATATACAACACACACTAAAGTCTGAGTGTACATGAGGCAATAAAAATTACTTATATATATATATATATATATATATATAAAACTACCAATAATAAACAATAATCGTATTATTAGGAGTAGTGCTAGTAGTAATAGTAGTTATCCCTGTTATACTAGTAGCGGTAGTATTATATTATCGCTAGTAATAGTAGTAGAATTAACAGTAAATATTACTAGTAGTAGTAGTAGTAGTAATTAATAATTACCATCACTAGTATTACTAATACTTACTACTACAAGTAATAATTACTGTTAATCTTACTACTATACCAGTGATAGTATAATACTACCGCTACTAGTATAATATTGAACTACCACTTCTAATAATACTAGTACTAGTACTAGTCTACTAATAAAAGATGAGATATCACTACTAATAATAATCTAGATAGTATTAAGTAATTTATTAATGATCTCAACTTTTATTAGTAGACTAGTATCAGTCAATTTTAGTAGTTTTACTAATTAAAAAATCGTATTATTAGGAGTAGTGGTAGTAGTAATAGTAGTTATCACTATTATACTAGTAGCGGTAGTATTATACTATCACTGGTTTAGTAGTAGAATTAACAGTAATTATTACTACTACTAGTAGTAGTGGTAGTAGTAGTAATTAATAGCAGTACTAGAGAGTAATTATTAGTAGTATAGTAGTACTAGAGGTTTGTATATGTTAATAAAATTACTTAATACTACTAGTGATTATGCACAAGGTAATAAAAATTATATATATATAAACTCAATTCAATTCAATTTTATCTGTATAGCGCTTTTAACAGTGGACATTATCACAAAGCAGCTTTACAGAAATAAATACATTCAGGATATAAATATTAAATTTATAAATTTATCCCTAATGAGTGAGTCAGAGGTGACGGTGGTGAGGAAAAACTCCCTGAGACTTCATGAGGAAGAAACCTTGAGAGGAACCAGAGTCAGAAGGAACCCATCCTCATCTGGGTGTCACCCGATAGTGTGATCATAAATAAATCCCTCTATAACTGTGTGCTACACGGACACATAGTGCAGTTGTGTAACCAGGAAATTCATCACAGTTTACACATGAAGTCTGTTTATTGAAGTTATCAGCGGTTTACTGATGGAGTCCTGAGTGAAAACTGTTCGTAGGAACCGCAGTCCTAAAGCCATCACAGCGACTGTAGTCCTCATCTTCATGGTTTCTAAGTGGAACCATCCTCAGTAATGTCAGTGATCTTCAGCCCGCCCGTGTGGTCCATCCTCAGCAGCAGCGAGTGATTTCCAGGTGATGAGATCTCCAGGTGATGAGATCTCCAGGTGATGAGATCTCCACGCAGAAGCAGGGCATCATAAATAAGTAATTCTATGTAAGGATGGTTACTGGCAGACGGGTGAAACTGCTGCAGCGAGTTCAACGAGTTCTGTACTGTTAGAAGCTGTGACCCGGTGATGCTCTGTGCTGTTGTGATGCTGCGCTGGAGCTCCTTCCTGTTGTCTGAGGTGCTGCAGCGACTTCCACACCTGATTATGGACTCAGAGATGGACAGGTAGGAGTTCAGGAGGAGCAGGTGGAGGAGCCGTGTTCTGCTCAGCCCTCTGAGGAAACGGAGCCTCTGCTGACCTCATTCTTTTTAGTCCATCGCTGTTGTATTGATGGACCAATGATACTGTACCCTGAGGAGCTTAAACTGTTCACTGCCTCAACCTGCTCACTCTAGTTTTAGTTTATTAAAACTAACTAACCATCTAACTAACTAACTAAAATAAATGAAAAATTGAAAAATAAACAACAAAGTATTTTTTCTCACCGTAGTTTTAATGTATTAAAACTAACTAACCAGCTAACTAACTAACTAGCTAACTAACCAACCAAAATAAATGAATAAATTTAAAAATGAATAACAACGTATTTTTTCACTACTGCACTAGAATGTCATTGTATATTCGCAAAAAAAAGAGTGAGTATATAGTGGGTAATAAAACTAATATGTAATGATTTAAATAAACTAACTAACTAAATAACCAGAATGAATGAATGAATAAACAAACAAACAAACAAACAAACAAATAAATAAATAAATTAATTAATAAAAACGATATTTCTGAACTGCTGCACTGCAGTAGAATGTCCTTGTACCCCCCAAAAGTGAGTATAATAAAACTAATATGAAACAAACAAACAAATAAACAAATAAATGCTGTACTAGAACATTCTTGTCCATTGTAACACACTGATGAATAATTTTATGTTTTTTTTTGTTACTGTAAGTTTGAATATTATTTACAATATTAATTCATATTTTTATGTAGATGAAGTGATGTTTTTGCGAAGGCTTTGTTTGACTCTGCTGATAAGAAGAGACGCAGCTTCTGGTGTCAGAACACACACAGTAGATATAAAATCGTTACCATGGAGACCAGGAACTATTTTATTTATTTTGGGCCGATGTGGTTTGGGACGGAGCTGAAAGAGGTTCCTTATTTTCTATAAGTGTGAAGTGTGAAGGAGAGGATTATTACTGTCGTATATTTACAGGAACCTGAAAACAAAACACTGAGTTCACTGCTGACGTTTTATTTAAATTATCCCTAAGAATAATAATAATAATAAGAAGAAGAAGAAAAGAAGAAGAAGAAGAATTACATTCATTAATATATAAAAAAACTGATCTTCACTGAGGAATATATTTTATCTGATTATAATAACATCAGACACCTAAACACAGAAACACAGACAGACAGACAGACAGTTTCACACAGACAGACACACAGACAGACAGACACACAGACAGACACACAGACAGTTTCACACAGACAGACAGACACACAGACAGACAGACAGACACACAGACAGACAGACACAAAGACAGACAGACAGTTTCACACAGACAGACAGTTTCACACAGACAGACAGACACACAGACAGTTTCACACAGACACAAAGACAGACAGTTTCACACAGACAGACAGACACACAGACAGTTTCACACAGACAGACACAAAGACAGACAGACAGTTTCACACAGACAGACAGACAGACACAAAGACAGACAGACAGACAGACAGACACACAGACAGACAGACAGTTTCACACAGACAGACAGTTTCACACAGACAGACAGACAGTTTCACACAGACAGACAGACACACAGACAGACAGACACACAGACAGACAGACACACAGACAGTTTCACACAGACAGACAGACACACAGACAGACACACAGACAGACAGTTTCACACAGACAGACAGACAGACAGACAGACAGACAGACACACAGACAGACAGTTTCACACAGACACACAGACACACTGGCTGTCTGTCCGTCTCTCTCTCTCTCTCTCTCTCCCCCCCCCCCCTCTTCCGGAAAGAGCTGCAGTGATGACGTCACCGCGGGTCAGTGTTTTTTTCCTGAAGTTACTATGGCGGTTCTGAAGTTTTCAAACTTTTCTTGGTGAGTTTTATTTGTCACTTGTTGGTGAGTTTAGTGACGCGTTTCTGCTTTAGTTCTTCACTCTGGTCTTTTTACACAGCGCTCACGTGTCTTTACACGACTTTATTTAAAACAAACAAACTAAACAAACAAACAAAAAAAAAAACAAACAAACCAGACGTGGGGTAAAGGCGAAGATTTCTTTACGTGGCTAATAATCGGGAGTTAGCTTAGCTTAGCATTAGCGTGCTAGTTTGCTAATCAGATTAGCGGTAGTGTTTATGCAGGACATTGGTGTTTGTGAGGAGAAAGAGGGATTTACACGATCAGAAGACTGAGTAAAGTTGTGTTTTAGTGTTTAAAAACATTTAGAAATAAAAAATACATGTTATATAAGTTGTTTTTGGGGTTAGCTAGGTTAGCTTAGCCAGGCTAGCCGGCTCCTTCACAGTGTAAACACAGAAATAACAATAAAATATTAAATTATAAGCTTTAAATTTATAAATAAATAAACTCCATCAGTTTTACCATCAATTAAACTTCATCCTCAGATTGTTAAACTTCACACACACACTTTAATGTCAGAGAAAGTTGTGTTTAATGACTTCTTTTTTTAAAACCGTTTAAAAAAGTGAAAGTTGTTTTTACTGATTAATATTTTTACATCTGATAAACAAACAAACTGAAAAAACTCGCCTTTGTGTCTTTGTTTATCAGTTTATACAATAATAATTATTATTATAAATAATTAGTGTTTATAGTGTAAAATATAGTTTGGGCCTAAAATTGTCCTTAAACAGTTGAAGTGTTTTGAAGAGAATCTCAATATTTATATTTTTATTTAAATAAAATCTAAAATAAAATGTTTATATTAATTTCAAACTTTCAGCCTTCTCTGATTTATGATTTTATGGTTGTTATTTGGTTAAATATTTAAAAATGTTTAAAAAATATATTTAATTACACATTTATTTTTTTTTCTGCTGTTGTGTAATTTATTTTTCTAGATATTAAATAAATAAATAAAAAATAAAAATAAATAAAAAAAGACTAATAAGAAGCAGGGGAGTTGATAAATATTTTAAAATAAATTATTATTTTTTTATGTTTCCCTTTTTCACTGAAATACATATTTATACACATTAAATAAAAGCGCCATTGATTTTTTTTCTCATTTAGTTTTTTTTTAAAAACTATTTTGCAGTAAACAGAGTTTTTTATTATTATTATTATTATTATTATTATTATTATTAGATTTTTTATCGAGTATTGTGATGTGATATTTTTGGTCGTATCGCCTCAGCTCCGTCTAAATAAATAAATAAATAAATAAATAAATAAATAAGTCATAAAACTGCTGGAAACATTTATTAATTCAGCGTTTAACTTGTATTTATTATTTGAATTACTTTTAAAACACCTTTTTTAAAAAAAAAACTTTTTATTAATTTTATATTTGTAAACATTTAATGTTTATAACATTTTCATTTTTTTCAGTGTTATTATTTAATGTAAATTTTTTAATTAATTAATTTACAATTTTTTTTATTGCATTTTATTTCTTTTTTTCTGATAAAAAATATTTTACACTGTAAAGCACTTTGAGTTGCGTTTTAAATGTATGAAAAGTACCATTTAATTAATTAATTAATTAATTAATAAACTAATTAATGGATGAGATAACGAGTCGGTTAGATTGGACGCTGAGCTCAGACAGAATTTTTTATCGTGTGAAAGTTTTCACTTCTGGTTCCTCATTTTGATTCTTGTTGCATGTTGCTGTTTTCTGCGGCTGAGACTCGTTTAAAAGCGTTCGCTCTTCTCCGAGTTTACAGAATCATGCGTACACACTTTTAAAGAACGTCATTTTATTTAAAAATTAAATAAATAAATAATAGAAACATGTTTTATGATTTAAATAATAAAATAAAATAAATGCAGCAGTAGGTTTATAAATGAATCAGTGCAACATTATGAAAATTGCATAAATAAGTCTTTTTTCTTTCTTAATAACAGATTTTATTTTAATGCGTTTTTTCCCCAAAAAACTAATTTTTTATTTCATTTTTTAAATTTCAAATTACACATTTATATTGTATTTATATTTCACAATGCATTAACTCATTTATATATACGTTTATATTATGGCTGTATTTACTTATGTTATTGTTTATATCCTAGGTTGGTTTGTTTGTTTGTTTATTTATTTATTTAAATTGTGAATAAAGCATCATTTACTTATAGTGTGTAACTGCACGCTGTGGTATTAGCTCTGCTAATTTAACACGTTTATTTTTATTATATTTATTTCATATCATATTTATTTAGTCACTGGACGAGTCGCGCTGTTACTCAGTACCTTTGTTCCCACCTTCTTACCAGATCAGGGGCTTGTGGGCGGGGCTAGAAGCAGCGCTGATCACTGATTGGTCAAGCGCGATGAATACAGAATCGTCAGATTCGCATTTCCAGTTTATTTTTATTTATTTATCCACATTGTTGCGGATATTCAGCTCAGTTTTTTTTCAAGTTCGAGCCAAATCCTGCATGACTTCTTGTTCGCTGCGTAAATAAACGCTACACAGTGTTTACCGTAATAAAGCGTATAGCGTGTAGCGTAGTTACACTGTCTGAACACCAGGGGTCGCAATCCGCATAATCCATACAGTTATAACATTATATATATATATATATATATATATATATATATATAGAGAGAGAGAGAGAGAGCGCTGGTCACATGATCACGTTCTTTCATTAAGAGCCTGCGCCGTTACCGAGACGTGAAGCGACCGCGAGCCCGATATAACGGTTAAAAAGATCTCGTCAGTCGGCCATTTTAGCCGCATTTGGAGCTTTATTTACAGTTAAATAGACACAGGCGCTGATACGGAACTCGCCGTGTTTCAGTCGATTGTTTTCCTCAGATCAGACACTTTGTTTATTCAATCAATCATAATTTTTTTTTTTTTGAGAATTTATAAATATATCTGTTTATTCGTAAGATATGGTGAACCTGCAGTCCGTTTTGTTTACAATATTAAACCACTGTTCATAGCGTTTTTAAATTTGTTTAGTTTTAAACAGACAAAAAGTCACACTGTTTTTGATTCAGAAAAAAAGAGTCTTTTCTGTCGTTATTTTTATTCCTTCATTCAGATTTTGTTTACAATTTTCTGAAAGTCGAATCGTAAACGGAGTGTCGTGAGCGGAGAGTATCGTTACAGCCGTAAAGTCCAACTGAACCCCGAATGACGTTCAGCTTTGTGTGTCTGGTGTTTTGTTTTTTTTTTTTTGCATCTGACAAAATTCATGCTCGATATCCTGTTTATGTTTTACTGAAATTAAAGTATTGGCACCCCTTGCTTTGTTCGAGCCACTCATCACATAAGTGCAGGACGAAGTGCTCGCTCGTTAGGAATAGATTCATCCTGGGAATAATAATAAAGTAATATACAATAGCGACACATTCTTCAGTGACGTCGGCGTTCAGGCTTCTTCACGCACAGTGTTCAGTGTGTTTGCTGTGTTCAGCCCCTCGGTGCCGTTCTTTAGACGATCTGTACAGGAGTTTTTTTGCGATTGTTGCAGCCAGAAATGCTTTTTTTTTTTAAATTTGCGATGCAGCTTGCAAAGTTTTTTGTGCTTTTGTTTTTTTTTTTTTTTATGGGAAACTGCTTGAATTGGCAAAATTGCATGTAATTGTTTTTCACGGACTTTCGCAGTGACGTCTGTTGGTCAGTGAGACGTTTTAGCTGAACTCGTGTTCGACGCACCTGAATCGAAGACGGCTCTGGCTGAATGAGTGTTATGAAGATGTTAAATGACGCGTTTTGGTCCAAATCTGCGGAAGATCTGCGGTAGTTTTCAAAAATTTCAAACTCCTCCGAATATTGTGGCGTTTGCTTGATTCTTTTGTTTATTTCTGCGATCACGAAATTGGGAATTTTCAACTTTCAGTCGACTCACGGCAGGAAGTGAATCAGACGTGTCGTGTGTTTTGCGTCGTATTTTTAAATTCTTTTTGCTGTTAAACCGAGCCGAAGCACAGAGCTGTGGAAAAGCCGTGCGTTTTGGAGATTCAGAGAAAATAAACGGCGGATTACGTTGTGACACGCAGCATGTTTTGCCGATTACGTGTTCGCCGTGCTCGGGGGAATTTTGTGATTTCAGCTCACATGTGATATAACAAATCTCAAAAGACATGTTTGTTTTTTTTTCCCGTTGCTGTATTTTTAAAAAAAGGAATGAATGAGCATTTTTAATTAAATATGTGTGGGATAAAACTCAGATTCAGAACAAATACAGACGAATCAAATGAATCAATTTGACACTGATTCAGAGTCGACAGACGGACTGATGGGTGTGAACTCGTCTGTTTATTGACTTTAAATTATTCATAACCTTTACATATATATATATATATGTGTGTGTGTGTGTGTGTGTGTATTATGAAGGGCCAAACAGGAAATAATTATATGAAATCTGAATATATATTTATAAATCCTGAAAAAAAGTCATAATCCTGAATATATAAATAATGTAAATTGTGAAAATACAGTTCTGTGCAAAAGTTTTAGTCACATGTAAAGAAACGCTGTAGAGCAAAGACGCCTTCAAAAATAATGAAATTAAATGTTTCTACATTAAATA
>CM075018.1:568432-575040 GCA_037576675.1 Pangasius sanitwongsei | reverse complement strand
GCATCTGTTGTGCTCTTTCTGGGCATGAAGCCATACTGCTGCTCACAAATCTCCACTACCTTCCTTAACCTAGCTTCCACTACTCTTTCCCATAGCTTCATTGTATATCGACCAACAGTAGCCCACTTTCCATCGGCACCCTGTAGGTCAACGGCGCCGATGGCGGTCGTTGTTAACCCGGGCCTTGACCGATCCGGTATGAAATTCAGACTACTGACGATTCGTCAAACAAATAAATACCTTCTTAAAAATTGATACCACCAGAATGATTAGTACCCTTCATAAAAATGAGCAAAAAAGATTATAGAAAATAAATACAGCATTACCACCAACAATTCAATTTTTCTACTCAAACAATAAAAGTTACTATTAATCTTTGTTCTGAAAAAAATCATTCCCATTAGAAATACTTTTTCAAATAATAGTATGCTCCCTCAAAAATATATGTGCCAAAATGATTAACATCCTTAAGAAATATTGTGAGGACTAATGGCATAATGAATTCTGAGCATCATGAATTCTGCCAAGTGCCAGGATATTTGAGCCCAAAACCTGCCTCTAATTTTGAAACCAGTTTTTTGTATAAAAATTTGCACTTCTTAAAAGAAATTTGATTTCTCTGCATGTGTGAGCTCAAAATATCATTTACTGTATGTGAAATTCTTTTTATACATACATTTTTGCTCATTTTTATGAATAATTACAATACTACATTGCTACCAAATCAGTCTAATGAATATTTCCATAATGACAAACTTGTGCTCATGCTCCACCATCAGCCTTAACTCCTGACTAATCTGGAACAGGGATGAGCTTTCAGTGTTCATCGTGTGCTAATTCTGCCTTGTGTCCGTAATACATCATTCACACAAAATCACAATCTCTTTCCTCCTGTTGCAACATCTGCAGTGTAATCCATGAGGGTGTGAATACGTGTGAACACTCATGTACAGCAAGGCAATATTTTGAAATCCCCTTAGAAACAAGTGACACAGTAGATCTTTGCTCAGGACAGCACACATGTAAGTGCATTCAGACAATCTTACAGAGCGCTATACTCTGATCCTACTGTGTACTGTGTGTGCATTACCATCTTAAACACACAGTCAATTATAAATAAAACACTCTGGAATTTTCATTACGCTGTACATACATACACATACAGTATGAGTGTGTATAAACACGCTCTCGCAATGCAGGCATATGTATCATGGAAGTTGAGTAGTTTGCATGCAGTCTCATGCCTGCTGATTTACCTAGTGTGAAGGACTTGCTGAGGTGTGGATTCCTGGGACCAGTGGCCACTGTCTGGGCCTCGGCTGCTGTTTCAGAAAGACCTGATTCTAATTGTACACTGAAAGTCACACACACACACACACACACACAGCATTAATGAGAATGTTTCAATTCATCTGTCTTCCATTTGAACACTTTGTTGAAAATGAGAAAAATTCTAGTGAGTTCAACTAAAAGAAATTTTTTTTTTTTTGCAATATGCTAAGGTTTGCCGTCACAACAGAATTAGGAACTAATAGAAATAACAGAATTCTATTGTGTTAGGCTGCTCTGTAACAACAACCTGTGTTATGGCTAAATCTGGACCCGAACGACAAATCTATATGATTATTACTGTACACTGATATCATAGGAATACATCATGAAATGTAGCTGTTGCTGGATGGTTGTTCACTCACTGATTAACCAAAGGTCTAAGAGGCATTCAGTACTACACGTTGCTGGTATACTAGAATGTCCTGATGTCTTTTTGGGTTCACAGTTTTTTTTTATAATGGCCAGAAACATGTGTGTAATGGTTCTTTGAGACATCATGATTCAGACAGTAGGGCTATAAGTAGTGCAGCAGTTAAAACCCTGCACATGTGACCAGAAGAGTGTGAATTAGTTCCAGGATGGGCAGGGTTTGACAAGAATAAGCGGGTAGTTGGGGAGCAAATATTAAAAATAAGTATTAAACTGTACTTTTTCTTGTCACTGTGGTGGTACCATCTAGCATACGTCTTTGGTACCTTTAATATGCATCTTTCACCTGTTAATATGTATCTTTTACCTTGAAACATGTATATAGTGTACCTTTAAAATGACTTAACCGCAATTAGCTTTTAGAGTACAGCTTTAAAGGTAACCTACACACACCTTACTTGCTAAAAATTACACTATACGGCTGAAAATCTGTCGACACCTGACCATCATACCCGAATGTGCTTGTTGAACATCCAATTGCAAAGTTGTTCCCCTTTGCTGCTTTGCTTTTCTGGGAAGGATTTCCACTACAATTTGGGGCCTGGCTGTGGGAATCAGCCACAAGAGCGTTAGGGAGGTCAGGCACTGAAGTTGGGCAAGGAGGCCTGGTGCACAGTCAGCGTTCCAGTTCATCCCAAAGGTGTTCAGTGGGGTCGAGGTCAGGGCTCTGTTCTGGCAACTTGAGTTCTTCCACTCCAACCTCAGCAAGCCATCTCTTTATGGAGCTTGCTTTGTACACAGGGGCATTGTCAGGCAGGAACAGGTTTGAGTTAAACCCAAATTCCAGTGAAGGGAAATCTTATTGCTATAGCACAGAAAGACATCCTAGACAACTGTGTGCTTCCCAGTTTGTGGCAACAGTTTGGGGAAGGCCCACATATGGGGGCGTGATGGTCAATTGTCCACATACGTTTTGCCATAGAGTGTGCATACTAAAGTTACAAGAGGTGTATGCTGGAGAGTACAAGCCCAGCGACAAGAAAAGGTACGGTTTAGTATCTGTTTTTAAATGTAGGGGCACCACAGAGACTGACTCTGCACCTGAGTTTCTTTTCGTGTTTAAGAAAGAGCATCTCGATATGCAAAGAGAAAAGTTCCTAAGTTGCAAAACAATGACCCACAAAGGCTCTATTTCGTTCTCATGAATGGACAATGTGAAAACTTCTGAAATATAAAATGTACAAAATTACATGGTGATTTATACAAAAAACATTACAGCTTCAGCATAAAAGATGTGTTTTAATGCTTTGGTATAGGAGGCAGACACATGTGGTTAGAAGTACCAAGAAAAATGAGTAAAAGAGAGTAAGTTCTCTAAAGGAAGAAGACAGTAAATAGCACAGTGAAGCGCTCTATGACACTGTGACAGCAATGACAATTACCTGCAGCTAAGTGAGGTATTTTCATCTACATCGCCCCTTGAGGAAAAATCCACTGAAAATGCTCCCTTCCAAAATGGGTGCATCAGCAATTGTTCCCAGTTTAGCCTGTGCAGAATATAGGACAGTAATATTGTTAAGTGTCCTCTTCTAAAGCTCACACATGTTAGGACTGGAGTGTAAAAGGACACATACTTTACTATAGGTCACATTTAATGCTATTCTAAGCTCTATTAATCAGAGTAAGAGCACTAAAATGGATTGATTCATTCATTACGACCCCAAAAATGAAGGGAGAAATTAGTAGAACACCATGAAAACTTTACTTTGTAGTGAGATACAAGGGCACACAGGGATACGGAAAAGCAAAAATGAATATTATCTTGAAATAGGGGCACCTACACACATCCACATCAGCAGTGTAAAAGTGTTATATGTGCGGCTATGCATGTATATTTAAGATGAACCGAACCTGTTCAAAGGATCTTTCTGCAGCAGACCCAGTATGAGGCTCTGGAACTCTGGACTACACTGTAGGCAGCTGGGACCTTGAAAAACAAGCACATTGGTGCATTAGAGATTGAGACTAAAATCTAAAAGTGTCATTACTATAAGTTGGACAACAGCTGCTTATAAACCTTTTTGCACCAGAGGTGGAGGATCTTCATGTAAAATGAGCTCAACCAAATCACTAAATGTCTCTGAGAAGAACGGCGGCTTTCCTAAATGAAATATGAAACAAGAAATGAAACAGTTTTGCAGCAGTACTATGTATGATGGATGATTGTTAAAATCAGGAATTATTTCCAACGGGATTATTTCTTCTTAGATTCTTCTTACAAAAAAGAAAACTGTAAACGATGACTACTATCCTTCAGACAATTCACACTGAAGTTGTTTAAACCTTAAAGCAGAAAGAACCCATTCAAACGTTCTGACCTGTAAACATCTCACAGAGGATGCAGCCCAGTCCCCACAGATCACTAGAGATGCTCGTGCTCTCTCCTCTCAGCACCTCTGGAGCACAGCACAGCAGAGAGCCTGACGAAAGCCAGATCAACACACTATGAGGATAATCTGTCCGTTCACGAAGAAAACTGCTAGGAAAGTATTGGAGTAGCTTATGTTTCGCCAGACAAGAATGAATTATTACGAAAATTAATTGTAAAGGAATCTACTTGCCACGTCCCATCAAAGAGTTAAAAGTGTCACCTGGCACAGTAACAAGAAAAGAACTCATTCTCTATGTTTAGATGCTAAGTGATAACCTTGGGTTCGGTTCTTCAAATTTTTTCGAGGCGTCGCACTCTCTTTGTTGTCTCCTCCCTCTTCTGACATCACAAGGGCAAAAAACTCCTCTAGGTTCTCTCCTTGTGCTTTGGCCAGACAGAAATTAGAGTACTTCAGGGTACCTGGACCATCCAGTAAAATCTGCAGGCAAACACCCTTGTTTATTCAGAGTAATCAAACTGACATTACAAACATTTAAACTATGCACTGGACTTGACATGAATACAGTTCTCTTTATGTAACATTGTGTCAGATGCATAGAGACATACCTTAGCAGGGCTGAAGTCAGAGAACACTATGCCAGAGTCATGGATGTACTTGAGACCTTTAAGTAAATCCGTAGCAAATTCTCGCACAACGTCATCAGACAAGCATTCATCTTGGGAAATAACTGACTCTAGTGATCCTCCTACAGAAATATAAAATAGCCAGATTTCAATACTAAGTGTTTTATCTGTCTAAAGACCAACAACTACACATTAATAAGGAATTAAAAACATGCAGGTGACATACAACAGAACAGAAGTAGCGTTTGCTGACTTCAGTGTGTGCAAGAGAGCAGTTCAGACTATTAAGCACATCAATCTGATCATTTGTAAGTAATCCATATCCAAGGAAATCAAATAAATGTTTCAAAGCCCTTACCTGTGCACAACTCCACCACCAGCCAGAGATGATTACTGGTCTCATACCACTCATAGAAAGAGACCACATTATCATGCTTCATGTCATGCGTAAGTCGTACCTGTTAACACAGTGAAGACAATTTCTATCTGTACAGCACCAGTAAAACATGTCAAATCAAACATAAGATCCAGGGGGAAAGCAATGGATTTAGTGTATATAGTAAATTACTGTAGATGTGAATTCAAATTGCAAGAAATGCCCAAAGCTTAATATTTATATTTCGGTCTAATTCAGAGTGATTTTCAAGAATATTTTCTAGTTTACTCACATGGTTTGTCAGCTCAGGCCTCTTGGATTTCTCACTACAGATAATTGCCACAAACTGTATGCTCCCTTTCCTCCTGCCCTTGTAAACCACCGACCTGCTTCCTCTTCCAATTTCTTCATACAAAATGAAGTTTTCCATCTGAGATTTTCACTGCAGAGATTATTGGAATTTTTTTTTAAAGATATTAATTTATAGCAAAACACTCATTAGCTAATCAGTTTGTTTTTCTTTTTACACGCACTGCATACATTTGTTGAGCTACTTGTTCCCATACTGTAGTAAATATACAAATACATGAGCAAAGAACTCCACTAACTCTATCACGCACTCTCCTGAAGTTAGCAAGCTAGGTACATTTGCTAACGACTACTTACACCGCTAGCCAACTGCAAACAGAACTTTGAATTCAATAACAGAGCTCCTTTAAAGTCAGTAACATGAATGGGACTGGGAGAAAAGCAATTAACCGAAAATATTCTGCATTTTTCCATAAGAATGTGCAGTAAACCGAGTAATTCAAATCCAAAACTACAGTTTAATAAACCGCGCGAGCACCAACAGCTGTCAAACGGAAACAAACCTGGACCAATTCACTTTCGAATTTGGGTTATCGACTCCAATAGTGGTAACAAGTCTTCTCAAAATCCCTGTTGTTTTAAATATTTGAGTGCTAATCTTGTTGATAGCATTAGTAATAGAAACATATACGTTTAGAAATTCAACAAACTTTTTTTGCAATGTTATTTTTGTTTTTTTCGCAATGTTCGTGCACCCCCTACTATTGAGTCGTCCCTTCGTTGCTAGGTTACCGCGGAGCACGCGGTTACAAGAAGTAATGTAAGACACTATTTTCAACGGTCACAACAGATCATTTTGCATGAGCGGAAAGAAGAGTAAAGCGCCAGTAAAGAACAGATTAACTACAAACAATAACAATAAAGCAACTGAACCTATCTCTATCATGGTCTACTTTTTAAATACAATTAACTATAAGGTGTAATATGACATTAGATAAATAATAATGATATGTCGCTAAATATTTATTATCGTGTTTTGTTTTTTCTGAGCCACGCCTCTAATGACTTCAATGTGAAACAGTCACCTGATGAGCCATTATAGTTAGTTAAATCTTTTAAACACCAGTTCACCTCTAGTGGTAATGATGTTCTTACCAATACTAGCAAAATTGTCTTTGTACATGTTCGCCGTTAGCGCAGCCAATC
>CM075018.1:555932-560932 GCA_037576675.1 Pangasius sanitwongsei | reverse complement strand
ATGAAGAGCGCCAGGTCGCAGTCCTCCAGCTCGAGCGCTCGGAATTTAGCCAAGAAATCAAACTTGGTCTCCATCATGTCACAGAACGGTTTGCGGAGGGTCTTGAGGAACTCTCGGGTTATGAAGACCCATCCCTCGGCCATCAGCACGCCGTCCTTGTTGGTCAGGTGACTCAAGCGGATGATGTTCACCTCTAAGGCGCTGTACTTCAGCATGGTGATCTGATCGCTCAGCTCCAGCTCCACGAAGCCCGGGATGCTCTTGGCGAACTCCGTGAGTTTGCGCACGCCCTCGGCCGAGCCGTACTGCACGTGGCGGAACATGAACAGCTCCAGCTCGGCGGCGGGGAGCAGAGCCGACACGGACGGCTGCTTCCGCCTCAGGATCTCCTCAACGGCCGTCAGGGACTTCATATCGTGGATGACGAACAGCTGATGGAGGGAAGAACGTCTTATTAAGAGTACTGATCTAAAGCTCTGATCAAATCTTCTCTGTTCTTAGACCGAGTAGAACATCAGAATACGCTCAGAACGCTTTCCAGAGAAAAGATGCGTTTTAGCTGAAGATGTGCTAATCCCAGGAATGTCCTGCAAAGCCGCTTGATGTCTGAACACACTTATAAACGACACAAATCAAGGGATAAAGGGATTAAAGTTTAGAGATGAGTATAAAATTATGGGTTAAGTTGATGATAAAGGTTTTAGTTAAGCATTAGATTACAGGATTAGAGATCCTGAATTAAGGATTAGGAGTTAAGGGTTGTGATTTCAGGGTTAGAGAATCAGTATCAGGTTTAAGCAAAAGAGCATTTAATCTTCACCCTAAACCTTTAACCCTTGATTGTTAACCCTAAATTTCATCTGCTAAACATAACCCCTAATCCCTAATCCTAAAACAAAGTCCAGAACCTTAATCCTGAATTTAACCCTAAACCTTAAGCCTTATCCCTAACCCTGACCTTAACCCTTGAGCATTAACTGTAATTTTTACTCTCTAAAAATAATCTAATTTCCCGAACCCTAATCTTTAATCCCTAACCTTTTATCCTAATCCCTAATCCCTAATCTTAAAGTCTAATTTAACCTTTAATTTTATCCCTAACCCTAAATTTCAGCAACAAAGTCTAGATCCTTAATCCTAAATCTCACTCGTTACCCATAATCCCTAATCTTTAATCTTTAATCCTAAAAACTAATCCTCAACCAAAACCTTTTCCTGAGTTTACCCCATAACTTTAACCTTAACCTTCATCTCTAATCCTGATCTTAACCCTTGATCATTAACCCTACATCTTCCTCTTTAAACGTAAAACTCTGGGTTAAATTCCAGATTAAGGATTTTTGATTGAGGATCAGGGATTAGGGCTGAGGGGTTCGAGGTGAGGATTAGGTTCGAGGTTAAACGTTTGTGTTAGGGGATTAAGGTTGAGGATTAAGGCTCAGGATTGAAGGGTCACTTTTATTTGTAGAGATTAGAGCAAGGTCTGAGTAACTGTACCGTGTTTTGTCCGTCTTTTCCTGATAGAATGGCTTTGGCTTTGCTCCTCGTCATCGGGAAGTGTTTGAGGTAGGAATCGTATAAATTCCTGGCGATCGTTTGTTGTCTTTCTGACTCCGGATCCAGCCGATGCACGGCCGTGTGGAACTCCGTGATCATCTTCTCTCGCTCGGCTAGAGGCGTTCTCCCGAAACGAATGGCTGCGGGGGAGAGAGGTTTGAGTCCCTCTGCAGGACGGCACTTTAAATGAGCGGTTGTGTGGGTAAAGATGAGCAGTTTATTGACGTACCGGTGTGAGACATTCCTGCCAAAACACACTTCTTAAACCGGCAGAACTGACACTTGTTCCGGCTCTTTTTGTGGACGTGACAGTTGCGGCTGCAGTGTTTATACCTCAGGCTTAATCGCACGGTTCTCCGAAAGAAACCCTGAAAAAGAGCAATTTCAAAAACGGAATAATTTATTAATGACAGTGGAACAGATCGCAGGTTCGGCGTCAGACGGCTTTTAGAAGAAAACGTTGCTCACATTTAAGTAAATGTTTTTATTTCATCACATATGAATACATCAACTTTCTACTACTTAATGCGTAATGTTCAGGAAAACATAATTTATGAGTAAAATCACATTTTTAGCTGAGAATTCCTCCTCTTTTCAGTACGGCTTTATAAATAAAACAAATACTTTTTTTTTTTTTTTTTAATGATTAATGTCTTAGAGACTTTCATTAATACACTCCTCTGTGTGTTATTTATTAACACACTATCTATTTTTGCAGAAAATGTTATATTAGTGAAAAATGATGAGATCACGGTTAAAAATTTGACCCAAAAAAAGTTGTTGATGAAATAAAACTAATTGTAGACTTGTCACAATAATCACATCATTCTTTAATTATATAATCACAATTATTCCTAAACTCCACAGTTACAGGTTCATGTTGTCATTTTTAACATAAAATCATTGCATTATTATTATTATTATTATTATTATTATTATTATTATTATTATCATCAAGGGATCTATAAACAATTTAGAATTGTTTTGTCATGTAGTGCATTAATATAAAAACATTATTTATAGATTTTGCTATAGAATATTATTATATGCTAAAATATTAGCAATATTTTTTTTCCATTATCTTTGTTTTTTACATTTAATTTTATATATAATGTATTTTAAGTGCCGTATCGTCTTTACCAAACAAATTTAAATACATGCTCAGTCTTTATAAACAGCTGTATACAGTAAGTGCACTATTACACTAAAACTTTACTGAATTTATTAAATGAAATCATTAATTACGACCAAACTTTTAAACTTTTGAAATATTCTCTGTAAAATATTAAGTAGTTTATGAATTTTAATTTAATTTATCTAATAAATGAATAAAAATGGCAGTGGAACGTCTCTACACTGTTTTCCCTCATTAAAAATACCACCAGCTATGAATATGCATGAGTATGCAAATTTTCTCCAAACTGTTCCTTCAGTGGTGTTTTGGTTACCTTACATCCTTCACACGCGTGGACGCCGTAGTGAAACCCCGAGGCTCGATCTCCACATATCTTACACTCCACGTTTAATAACGCAGTGCCCACGTCGTTGTGCAGTTTGGCGTACGAGAAGTTGTGTTCTGTACGAAGAGACGGAGTCTTCGATCCCGAACACCTGGAACCTGGAACCAGGACAAAAACATTCAAACACTGTTTTTAATAAAATGTCTTACGGTTCTCGGTATTTAACTCTACGCTAATTCAGTCCGTGATATAGAATATGCAACGTGCTGAATTTATACATCTAAAGCTGATTTACAGCTTCGACTAGATTAGAACGCCACTTTAACGCCGTTTCGTCATCCACTCCGTCTGATCTGAACTATTAAACCTCATGGTGTTAATGAGCGAGGTCATGATGCAATGATGTTACAAAGCGCTGACGCTGGAGACTCCTTCCATTTATTAACACATTTCTCCTTACAGAAAATTTCACCACATCAACATCACAATTTTTTAAATCTGTTTATTATCAGTGGAGCTTCCGCTGTACACGTCCCTGTGAATGAGCTGTTGCTATAGAAACGATAACGTATTAGAACGAGCGCATTAATATAAACCTGCGCTACTGTCAGAGCTGCTGTGACAGAAAACTAATCAACACCTTCTGACCAATCAGAGCGCAGAATTCAGCAGTGCTGTGGTGAAAAAGTGAATCTCAGTATTTCACTGTAACAGCATGACGTACTTTCCTCTTCAAGGTGGAGACGCGGAATGTCCGTGTCTTTGCCGAGTTCGGATCTGAAGCTGGAATCTTCACTGGAAGCGCTCGAGGAGAAGTCAGGTGTTGATGGAAACGTCACATGGAAAGCGTCTATCGTCATTTCGTCCAGTCCGATCTGACCGAGTCCAAAACTCATGTTCCAGGCGTTGAACTTCTCTCCGTTTGTACACATCGCTAATCCGAGTGAACGTCCAGGAATCGGACTGAACGAAGCAGAGCAGGAGAAGGAGTGAATGATTCACAGTTTTAGTGGTCCGAGTGCAATTTTATGATGTCAAAGGTCTGACTTTGTTTTTTTTTTTAATTTAAACATTAACCTGCAGTGAGGTTCAGGTTCGGCTTCCAGGCGTTTTATAGACAACGCGTGATCCATCCAAAGCCTCTTATACACAGGGGAAAACAAAATGACCTTTATTAAGCATGAACAGGATTTCAAAAGATGATCTCTGATCATGATTTCTGATTGTGTGTGTGTGTGTGTGTGTGTGTGTGTGTGCGCACGCTCACACACTTCCCTTTTTACTTTCTCAGATTATCTCTCATCACCGTGTCCTCATTTCTACTGCACTATAAAAGCACAGATCGTCACTGTTGACTTCTCGTTGTGGATTCTTTTTCCCGTCAGTGTTAATGGACTGTAGAACAATTTCTGCTTTCATAAACACAAAATAAATAACAAAATTCCAGATTAATTTTGAAATCCCAACTTTAAATGCTGAGTGGTGTACAGAAGAAGGAACATGTGAATAGTCTGATCAGAGCTCAACTGCAAAATTGATTTAACGCCACTTTAACGCCGTTTCATCGTCCACTCCGTCTGATTACGCAACTATTAAACCTCACAGTGTTAATGAGCGAGGTCATGATGCAATCGCACCATTACCCACATTGCATTTTTTTTTTTTTTTTTAAACTCACTACTTATCTCAGATAAGTACAGGTTTAAAAATAAAACTGTGTGTAGTGTGATGAAGCGGAGTTACTGTTACCATCCTGACGTTGATTATTTTCCTCTAACAGCACGTCCCCAAGTGTTTTATTCCTCTTACACCACAGCGACTTACCAACAATTACAATTTTTTTATTTATTGAAAAACTCAGCATCATAATGTTTATCTGTTTATAGTTACATTTAATGTTCGTGTCAGTTCCTGTTGTCGCTTACGTTACAGCAGCTATAAACAGTCGTTCCCTCACCAGCCTCTTTATTCTCTCTCTTCAAG
>CM075018.1:515169-541501 GCA_037576675.1 Pangasius sanitwongsei | reverse complement strand
CTTCAAGTTACAGCTTCACCTCTGACTGTTACAAAGCGCTGACACTGGAGACTCCTTCCATACACGTTACATAAACATCTTCTCAACATAGCAAAGTTATTTTTTTTTAATTACTTAAGTCCCTGTGAATGAGCTGTTACTATAGAATGCTGCAACACTGAAATACACGTGTGTGTGATATTGCAGTGAAATTTGATAATTTGATTCGCTGAAACATTGAATTCCACCAAGAGTGATGAATAATAAAGACACTTTTAATATAGCACATTTCACTGCCACATTTTAATGACATTTTAATGAGAAAGCTGGTCTTGTAGTCTTAAAGCAATCACCTGTGGTCTGAACACCTGATATTTTATCACCAGGTAATCAACAGTGAAGACATGCATTTGCTCTTGCGGCTAGAGAAATAAAGAAAATAATAGAGAAAAGACATTGTTCCTTTTACAGGTGTGCACATGGAAAAGCTTATTTCATGTTTTATGCCTTTCTGTATTCTTGGTGTCTATATTAGGATCATTGGCATTTTCACTTCATGTCAAAGGGAATATGTATCAATAAACACAATAAAACCTCACACCCTGATATTGCAGTAAATGTTCTTCAATTCTATCAGAATCTTTTAGAAACAGAATCTAACATACGGAATGATAAAACCTTGCAGCACTGCCACATGATGTTGCATTTTATATGGGTGCGTTTATTTGACGTAATTATTGCTACATGTAATTTGTTACTGCTGTCTTGTTACCACTATCACCTAAGAGTTTGGTCCCGTGCTTGCGCTATTGCGAAACTTAATGAGGTTACTGCATTATGCCATGTCATTACGTGCTGACGTGGTTATCTGGTTTTAAACCAGAAAGAGACAATGCAGGGGAGCGCGCTCCTCTGTTCATCACAGAACGCTTGAGGATTACTGTCGTGCACACCCGTGGAGATACTAATGAGAAATACTGGTGGGACACTTTTTCCTTTTTTTTTACACAGCAAAAGAGACTGTGGGGGAGCAGGGGTTTACTGTAAATATATAAATATGTGGTGTCCTTCCTTTTGTATAATACACTACAACTACACCACACACTGTTAGAGTCCAAACTAACTGTACCCAGGGCCTCACAGGGACGAGTTGTTACAGAGTGGTGGCCCGTACTGGAAATCTTTTTATTGTGTGTTATTATAGAGAAAAAAATGGAGTTCACAAATGAGCACAATGTAAATAGTAACACTGTTGATGGGAGTGCCGAGGGTAATACCGTGGCCCGTTTGTGGCTAGGCGCAATCCCAATGGTGAAACAACGTCAATCCTGAGCTCACTGTATATCTCTGATGAATCTGATGTGAATGTGCCTATTACTGGTGTATGTACAATGCAAACACTTCAGACAGAGTTTGAACAAGTAAAGGGTGATTTATTGGCCTTAAAAACACAGGTTGAAACTCTAGAGGCGAGTCATAGACGTTCAGTTGACAGCACTCTCAATAGAGAAGCCCCTTTAAGAGAGGCAGTGGAAGCTAGCTTGGAGATGCTGCAGGATTCTTTCCATCAATCCTTGAAAAAACTTGACAGGGCGATTGTAGATTGTTTCCTCAGGAGGGATGCTAAGTGGGAGAGTCAGATTAAGAAGGTTAGGCAAACCACTACACTTTCTAGACTGCCTGCTCATTCCCCAGCTACGCCTCATATTACCAATATACAGCATCCCATATCCCACCATGATAACTCTCAAGCATGTGTTCCACCTCCCACAGCTTTGAGCAGTACATACACAGTAAGCCAACCCATACACACCCAGCCACCCACCACCTTACCCTCTCATGTCTTGTCTGATGCTTCCTCATTCTGTGCAAGACCTCCTATACCCTGAGACGACTTCTCCTTCGGCGACTCCGGTGAAACCTCTGCCTCCTGAAACCTCCTGGATCAGTGTGAGAAATTCCTTGACATTTGACCCCTATACCAAACAACATTGAACTTATGGGAACCCTGAGCACGGTGTTGAAAAGACCTGTGCTGAGTTGGTGGAAAGCAGAGAAATCTAAAGTACATGACTGGAAGTCTTCATGACTGCTTTCATACCTAATGACTACTTAGCAGAGGTGTTGGACAAGCTCAGGACGTTGGTACAACAGTGGGGGCAGAAGCTGAGAGATATAGCCTATGATTACTGCACTATCTGCTTGAAATGGAAGGTAGACATCATGGAAGAGGAACTGGTAGGCCGCATCCTTAATATCATCAATCCCAGGGTTGCCGGCTGCAGGAACAGTGATGACAGTGGAACGGCTGGACAAGGTGGGCTCCAGGGTAGAAAAGGATTGTATGGGAACAAAGGACTATTGGCAGAAGCTTGGTATGCAGAACTCCAAAAAAAAGAGTAGCAAGACACCACCTGGAAGCCAAGGTCCCAAAGATCTTGCCAGGGTGTCCGTCACACTGCCTCACGACTCCAGACTCATTACAACCTCCCTACTTCAGATACTGCTGACGGTTGGTGGGAAGGAAGTGAAAGCAATCCTGGACACAGGCAGAACTTATACCCTGATGCGGAGTGTGGAGACTGGAAGAGGATATGACCAACACTGACCCACACCTCCAGCAAAAATTCGTTATGGCAGATGGGAAAGTGGATTGCTCCAGAGCCAAGAGACCTATCCCATATGAATGGCATGGTTCCATCTGGACATTAGACACTTACATCATGGATAACGTCCAAATGACCTTTCCTGTTATCATGGGGTTAGACTTCATCACAAAGACAGCAGCCATTCTTGATGTGTCTAATAACCAGTATGGGGTGTGTTCAGGACAAGGATACGCTTACCATCCATTCCTTCATCACCAGTGGCTGCCAGACCCTCCTAAACCCAAACATCATTGGCTAGATTCAGCAGTGACTCTGTATTATACATTACCACCAGAACCAGTACTACCATGCAGGTCTGCATCCAGCGACAAGTCTGCTTATAAGTGGGACTCCAACAATCAACAGGAGTTGAGGAAGCTGATGGAGGCTTGGACTTTCATCACCTCCAACATGTTGGGACGGACCGCCATGGTGAGTTACTGAATTTCCACCCTGGACAAGGTACAGGTAAAAAGCAGAGCATACAGAGTGTCACCATTTAAGAAAGCCATAGCAGAAGAACATGTTCACAAAATGCTAAAGGTTGACATCATGGAGCCCTCCTTATCACCATGGCCCTCACCTGTGGTCTTAGTGCCTAAACCTGACAGATCCTACTGGTTTTGTGTAGACTACAGGAGGGTGAACAGCAGACCATTCCAGATGCTTATGCAATGCCCATACTGACATCCTTGAATCTTTGAAAGGCACCTCCTGGTTCACAACCTTGGATTTGCAGTCCGGTTACTGGCAGGTGAAGATGGAGGAAGAAAGCAAACAAAAGACCTTTATCACCACCAAGGTCCTATTCCAATTTTTAAAAAATAAATGCCGTATGTATTACGCAATGCCACTGCAACCTACCAACAGCTGATGGAGTGAGTAGTGACTGGGCTAAGGGGAAGGATTTGCTTCATTTACATTGATGATGTAATCATATATTCTAAGGCCTGTGAGCAGCACATAAAGGACATCAGTGCAGTGTTGCAGAGACTCACGCAAGCCAATCTGAGACTCAATATGGAAAAGTGTCACTTCTTCAAGCAGCAGCTGAAGTTTCTAGGCCGTATCATCTCCGGATGGGGAGGCGGAAGCTGACGCTGCTAAAACCCAAGTGGTGGCGGACTACCCTGTACCCTGTGAAGTCTCTCAAGCACTAACTGGGTTAAACAGGGTGGTACCAAAAGTTCATTCCAGGTTTTGCTGACCTGGCCACAACATTGAACCGCCTGAAGAAGAAAGAGGTCAAATGGGAGTGGTCACCAGAGTGTCAAGCTGGCTTTGAAGCACTGAAGACTGCGCTCACACATCCCTGCCTTTCCAGGTCCACACAGAGACAGTGAGCTTGGCCTAGGAGCCATATTGACCCAGCAGTCGGAAGAGGGAGAGAAAGTAATAACATAGTATCAAGGACATTAAGAGGGGCTGAGCTGAGCTACTCTACCTCAGAGAAGGACTGTCTGGCAGTGGTTTGGGCAGTAGAGAAGTGGAAACATTTCTTAGAAGGAGTAGAGCTCAAGGTCTTTACTGACTATGTGGCGCTTGCCTGGGCATTCATTTGCCCAAAGACCTCCTCTCGCCTGACAAGGTGGACCCTGTGGCTGCAACAGAAAGGGCTGTCTCAACATGGGTCCGGTTGCCTTGTCGAGGGCCTTTGAACCTCTTTCGGTGGGCACTGCACCTTGCTTGAATGTCACCCACCACCACCACCAAACGGACCTACCCCATTCCATGTCTGAAATCGCTCAAGCTCAAAACACAGATGAAACTGTCAGTTTATTTCAATTCAATTTTATTTGTATAGAGCATTTAACAATAGATATTGTCACAAAGCAGCTTTACAGAAATATATAAAGTCAGGATATAAATTTTTGTTTTATTAATTTCATCTTTACATAAATGTTTACCCTTCCACAGCTGTATGCTGTAAAGTCAAACAGGACCTGCGGTGGCTCTGATACCAAACAATTCTGCTGCTGCCAAAAATAAAGAAACGGTCCAATGGTCTTCCATCAGGCTAGATGAGGTCCCCAGCAGCAAACATCTGTTTCCCCCGTCACAGTCACAGGAGTGAAGTGCATTTGGTGTTTCCTGAAAAACACTCAATCACACAGCAGCATCAATATCTGCTACAGCATGACTTTGCGCTTCAACAGTGGAGCACTGAGGCTTTGTGCTGATGCCAACGAGGCATTCTGGGGGGTTTTAAAGTGTGAAGTGGGCAGAGCAACAGCTTCCGAAAATCAGCTGGAGTACGCGAGAAGGTTGGATGGAGTCGGGCGGTGGGAGTGTGTGGGGGCGGGTCTGGGGTGTGATCAAGCACTATTTTTGGATTTTTTTTTTGTTATGAAGGTGCTACCAGATCCAAGTCAGGGAGCCTGCAAAAAAAAACAAAAAAAAAACAAACAAAAAAAACATAGAGTTAGACATTATAGACTGGAAACAATCAGTATTTCCTCATTTCACATTTTTTTTCTTTGACATAATGACGCATCCTTAATATAATTCCATAAGTACAGAAATCTCTGTTAGAGAACTCAATGCTGATCCGGTACAATCTCTGTACTCTAGACTATTATAACATGTCTTAGCTAAGTGTAACTACTGTAAGTCTATTCTATTCTAACTCTCTCACCTGAACCGTGTCCTGAAGTTCCTCCGTAAGCCACCTGTGGCTCAGGATTTCATCAAACGTTGGCCGATTTTCAGGGTTTTTCAGGCACCACGATATCAGATGGCAGCACTCTGTGTGAGCAGTTGAGAGAAAAATTAAAAGTCACAAACAAAAATGAATCATATTTAAAGTCAGTGACGTTTTTCAGCTTTATTCTAGTCTAAAATTCTGAAATGCAAATGATTTCCTCACCTCCAGAAACGAGCTGTGAACACATCTCAATTATATGATCTACATAGTGAAAGCAAATGTCTCCACAGATCATCTCAACCAAGAGTACACCCAGACTCCAGATGTAAGAAGAATGTCCTAAATAGAAAGCAGGAGAAAAAAGAGCTGCAACCATCAGCCACATCACAAAAACTGGTTCTCCACTGCACTCTCTTTGATTATATCCCACATCTCCTCTGAACTGACCTGCATAGCTGGTGTAGAAGCTGTCTGAAAGCAGCTCGCCACAGCCAAAGTCAATCAGTTTCACCTCCAGCGTGTCCGTATTGATCAGAATATTCTCAGAACGGATGTCGCCGTGAAGAACTCCGCGGTCATAACAGTGACGAACAGCTCGAACCACCTGCCGCATGATCACTTGAGCCAGACATTCAGACAACTGACCATTTTTGTTACATTCACAGAATTTCTGGAGGTCCATGCAGGGGATGGGTCTCTCCAGCACCAAGACAAAAGAAGTGGACACATTGAACCATTCCAGCAACTCCACCACGTTCTCACAGCGAGGCGGCTTGGACACCATCTCCATTAACGCCACCTCCAGAGGCTTCGCTCCGGGCTAAAATTACAAACAGACATGGTTAGCATGGGCTTGGAGTGAATATGTCTCAACTGTGGTAAGTAGAGAGGGTACAACGGAGAAGGTTTGGACTGGTACTGACTCTAGATCAACAGTCTTCCTCTGATATCTATATGAATGATCGGTAATAAAATCTGAATCTGAGATATGATGACATAAGAGGAGAGTTTTTTTGTGATGATGTTAGCAGGAACGAGTAAATGGATGCATCATTTTGGTCTAGATCTGCTCGATAACATGACAGTGATTCACACCTTATTGCTTCTCTGCAGATTCTCAGAAGTAAAGTAAGTTGACTTACGAATGAGTCTTCAGGCGCTTTGGCAACATATTTCATGGCAACCTGTTCACATGGACAAAACAGAATTAATCAACAAGCAACAAGCCATCATTTTACTAATTATATGCTTAGTCTATAATTATTTATTATATATTATATATAGTGTAATTCCGCAGCCACATCTTCTCAGCAAATGGAAACATTCCTGTGCATTAAAACTTCATTAATCACATAATCATACATTAATCACAGCAAGTGGCTTATTTTACATGATTGCTTCATTTCTCGCTCCAGACTTTTCTTATACACATTCACTAGAAAGATCCACAGCTAAAATGTTCAGACAGAACAAAAAGCTCCGCACCAGGAAATGATTTAGTCACTGTTTTCCCACTTCCACCTGTTTCAGAGCTACATGTGAATTCTACATCCCTGGTGCATGTTGTGCTTCAATTACAAGCGCTCAGTCAAGCCAGTTAATATTTAAATCCTGTAAAATAGTATTTGGCCTTTTTATTTTTTTTAATTCTTTGTTTAAGCTTCCTTTGTTCTGTCTGTTCTTAGGTTGCCAAGTATTTAACATCTGCATCAATATAAATTTAAGACAATTATTTTTTATTTTCTTGTTTACTTTGATGGTCGCAACAGTAAATTTTGAAAGTATCCCAGAAAACCACATGCTGCAACCTTTTCATTTTCACCTTTAACAGCATTTTTTCAGATGCTTTTTTTTTCTCACTCGCTGTTGTATTCTAATCAGTTCACATCAGTGATTCATGCACCGTAGCAATTTGTCTAAAAAAAGACCGTTTGTGAATGAAACCTCCAGAAACCTCCAGACTGGGTAAAGATAATGAATCTGATGAACCTCCTGATTGTATCTCAGGGAAGCGTGTCATTGCTTTGCAATTCCTGAGTTGATTAGTGCTAATTAACTCTACATGTGCAGAATTTTACCTGTTTCCCATCTGCCTTACGCACTCCAGCGTAGACAGTGCCGAAACTTCCTTTCCCCAGCAGCTCTCCCACAGTGTACCGTGAATCCAACTCCTCTGTTTTACACACACACACACACACACACACACACAAATCATTGAATTCAACAGAAATAAGACTGAAAGAGCCTCATGTTCTTGTCACCTCTTGCAGTAGACAGTAATGAATGAGACGTGTGCTTTTTGATGATGATAAAGAAAAATGAAATTAAATTGAGTAAGTATCAGGAAGTAAGTTAAATGTATGTGTATTTTGTAATAATCCTGTTTCTGTCTCTGGAAGAGAAATATACAGTATTTACAGCTTACACACTCTGCATTTCTGTCTCTTACCCAAAGACTCACATTTGGCTGTACATATGTGCCAGCTTTTAACTTTATTATAAACCTTACTGTGGTGCAAATATGAAAATCTAGATTATTAGACTTTTATTTTTTTTTCAACCCACTTTAAAACGATGAAGTGTGCTGATGACCTGTGCTGACAAATCTAATGTATTTATCTGAAAACACTCATCTTTTATTAGATTTCAGTTTATTTTTGTGCTCACATTGTCATCTTGAACTTGGCTTACAATCTTAATCTCTCTCTCTCTCTCTCTCTCTCTCTCTCTCTCTCTCTCTCTCTCTGTCCATAGCTAATTTTGCTGAGTTATGGGTTCGCTAGCTACACAGCACTGTACGTACCTTGGAACTCCTGAGACTCATAACTACATGAGTGAACAGAAAAGCTGGAACTAGGTGCACTGAATGCTCTGTGCAGCCGGCAAAGTTTAAGCAGCCACTCGGCTTCTTCTTCTTCTTCTTCTTCTTTCCCTCGAAGCAGCTCTTTACAGAGCTACGAGACAGACAGGGAAAGTAAAGCACTGATGAAGACTTTGCATTTGAAACCTAGGAGCCATTTCATAAATACAAATCCTCTTAGTTACCATTATAACCCGTTCTATAAAGTAGCTGCTGATGAGCCGAGGGAATTTGAAGATGGTTCTAGCGATGCTCTCACAGTAATCAAGCGCCTGAGCAGAAAGTCCAGCCTTCGCTAGATCGCAGGCGTAAAGGTACTTGAACTCCTAAAACAGATAGAGAACTGTTCATTCTCAGTGCAGTGGTTCTTCGTTGAATTTGACATGAAAAAGAGAGAAAGAAGGAAAAGAGAGAAAGAAGAAGAGAAATTCGAACCTGGAAGCGTGGCTGGCCGATCCCTGAGGTCAGAGACGCCACGTACTCGTAGACCTCGGTTCTCTCCATCTCTTCCTTCAGGACTGATTGATAGTTAAGAACCCTGGTACAAAGAGGAAAACATATCAAGTTAGGAAAATAAACATACACACACACACGCACACACACACACACACACCATTCACATCCAATCAGTTGAAATCGTCTGCGTGATCCCAGCTCCAAGTGCGCCACCACGTAGCAGATATGTGCTGCATAAATCCATCCTCTGGAGCCTGAAGATGAAAAACCAAACAAGCATGTGAGGATCAGCCTCCATAAACCAGTCCACTTTATTAGGAACACCAGCTCATTCATGCAGTTATCCAGTCATTGTTCTGAAATACAACAACCAAGCAACAGTCAAAGTCACTGAGATTCTTTCCCCATTCTGATGTTCGATGTGAACATTAACTGAAGCTCTTGACCTTCATGATTTTAAACGTTGTGCTGCTGCTGCCACACGATTGGCTGATTCATGGATGTTCAGGTGTTCCTAATAAAGTGGACCATGAGTGTAGATACAACATGTTAATTCCAGAAAAATTCCTGTTACTGTGGAGAGCATCTGTACCGAAATCGTCTCCCATTTTAATAACGGCTTTTCTGTGTTCATCTCCTGCAGCAGTGGAGCATAAAAGACACGCCAGAGGAAGACACCAGTCCTCCTGGTTCTTAACACAGCCGAGCTGGAGCAGAAAGCGAGAAAGTTACTCCACATGATACTGACAAAAACAGTACACACAGTACAGAGAGAAGGTGATGCTGAAACCTTCACCTTTCTCCTCACACAGCCGTAGCCCTTGAAGAGAAGCGTGGCTATTTCAGCCATCATCACTCTCTGTAAAAGAAAAATATCTTTAACTTTACATTAACATCTACTGTACAGATATTTATTCATTTATGCACTTTTTTAAAATTCACAGCATCACTGGATATTGTTAACTCCATCACTTACTCCATTTAAGCCATGATCCGTTTTAACCTCCTTTTGAAAGACTTTTGAAAAAAAAAAGTCAAATATAGCAGTCCAAAATTTAGACAGTTTAGAACAAAACCAAAACATGTGCGACAAGGAGCCGTCTTTTGTTTTACATCCGTCACAGACTGGAGAAACAGAATTGTATATTTTACTCAGTTTAGTTTTGGAGTAATACAATCTGTACCACTTTAAGCTGAGTCAGCCTGTCTCGCAGCCTTGAATCTTACTAAGACTTTCATTCCAAGTTTCATCAGACTCTTCTTCATCGAAGTCCTTAGCCCACGCTGCTTTTATATAGTTTGTGCTCACAGGCAATTTTAAAACATTAACACAGCGTGAAACCAAACGTCTAGAGCTTGGATTTAACAAGAAACTTTCCTCAAATGTATTAGTCTTTGGCTTGTTCATAAATTGTGAGATGACCGTTTGAACATTATGTCTCACTTGTATATACCGAAAAAAATCAGAACGTGGGAGATTAAATACCGATTCCTTATTTGATTTAACATTCGTATCGAATTTTTTGATTATTAAGTTAGTCCCAATTAGTTTTGATAAGGGAGACACTTTGGAAAAGAGTACAACTGGGAGACAAGATGTTGTTAAAGACATTGTCTCTATCTAAGGAAAAATATCTTTAACTAGCACGTCTGTAGCTCATCATACAGACATTTATTCATTTATGCACTTTTTAAAATTCACAGCATCACTGGATTTTGTTAATCATCATCCTTAAATAGCACATAATGAACTCCAGCACTTACTCCATTCCTATTACAGAAGTGTTCCATAATCATCCAGAAGAAATAGGATTTGTGTTGATCAGGGTCATCCAGGTGTAGCAAACACTCCTGACATTTCCCCTGGATAAACCTGATCAGCTCGTCCTTCTGCATCTTATCACTGCAACAGATGTAGGAACAACTGGTTTTTATAGATTACTGTACACACACACACACACACACACACTTTAACCACCTGATGAGGACATTAGTGCTGAAATATGTAACATGTGAGAGGAGAAAGAGCGTCTCACCCCATCAGAGGGCCAAGAAACGGTACGTTCTGCCCATCAGGTCCTTCTTCAGGTTGAGGTGTAAAAACCTCAGTGCAGTTTTTCACAACAGGAACAGACATTTTCTTCACTAAGCTTTTGCAAATCTACGGAACAGCAGCGGTTTATCTGGTTATTTTTATATCCGTCTCTACAGTTTGGCCATGGGTGTGACTCATGACATTTTGCGACTGATCTTCTGTAACCCATGTCGAGCTCTTGGTTCAGCTGATGCAGGTTTACTGTCAGTAACCAGCGTTAATCACGGCTCAGACAGCGGGAGATTTTTCTCACATCACCACTAAACTCTGGAATAGTGTTGAGAGCACAGGCTCGGGATAAATGTTTGTAGGATAAATAAATGTGAATAACTACATGTTATAAAATAACTAAGCGCTGTTAAACTGCAGTCACACCTGATTTATTCACCAACAATTCATTCCAGGAAATAGTAAATAATGTAGGAGTAATAAAGTTAATTGTTTGACGGTTTTAGAGTTTAGGAAATAGTTCAAACTAGCAATGGCACAATACCACTTTTTCTTTTCTGATACTGAAGCCTTGAGTATCAGCTGATAACGATACCCATCCGATATTATCTTTAAAAACTACTAAGCTTTAAAATGTGTGTTTTTTATACTGAAGCATTTCACAGTTAAACCCTTTCATATTTAATAAATATAATAAAGTATAAATATAACAAAATTAATCACAACAAAAAGAAAACTCATAATAAAATATGAGTATAACAAAATTAATCCTAAGAAAAGAAAACCCAGTCAGGTTTCTTTACATATTAAAATTTCTTTTCCAAATTTCACAGTTCCGGTTTGTTACAGGATCTGATATCCACCATTTTGTTTTTTTTGGCATCGGGCCGATACTGAAACGTTCTCTAGTGAAATATTAGTACTGAGCTGTGCACACAGTCATACACTCGTCTTCTACACGTATTTCTAATCTGCGGTGTGCTCAGTGCGTTTACGGAGTTTACACACCTGTCAGTTTTAACACACCTGAGTGATGTCGTTCCCGAAGGAGAAACGAGGAGACCTTCAGCGGTGCTAATGAAGAACGCTGTGGCGTCTCTGTGACGTCAGAATTCTGAAATTCTATTCTGCACTTCTCATGACGCAGGAATAAAACACATTCTTCATGTTTTTATTTATTTGTTTGATTGTTTGTTTGTTTCTAGCACCCAAGCTTGTTTATTTCACCTTACTTGTATTAAATTTCAGAAATTCTCTAAAAATGTCTTTAATAACTAATACAATATCCCGGATAACTATCCCATATAATGTACTTTATAACTACAGAAACATAGAAATGAACTAAACTAATCAAATGTTATTAAGCAGAAATGAGGCTCAGTGGCCCGCAGTAAACACTATGGAGTCTTATGAGGATAAATAAATTAAAACACAGCTTTCTTTTTTTTGTTATATACTCACCGTCCACTTTATTAGGAACACCTGTACATCTGCATGTTCAAGCAGTTCTCTAATCAGCTGATCACGTGGCAGCAGCACAATGAATAAAATCACACAGATGCAGGTCAAGAGCTTCAGTTAATGTTCACATCAAACATCAGAATGAAGATAAAGTCTGATCTCTGTGGCTTTCACCGTGGCGTGGTTGTTGGTGTCAGATGGTCTGGTTTGAGTTTTTCAGAAACTGCTGATCTCCTGAGATTTTCACACACAACAGTCTCCAGAGTTTACACAGAATGGTGCGAAAAACAAAAAACACTGAGTGAGCGACAGGTCTGTGGGCGGAAACGCCGTGTTGATGGAGATCAGCAGTTTCTGGTCGATCATGCTGGTACCGGTGTACAGTTGGTATGCGGTGAATAAAAATAGATTCTATCTAAATATAGAGTTACAGTGTTCAGCTGGTTGTTTTAGAAATTAACAGTGCCATAAACAGAGTGTGGTGTTGTTTCTCCTGTGATAAAAGCAGTAAGTGATTACAGCTCAGAAGAAAAGGAGTTGCTGTGGTCAAGGGTAGGATGTGATGTCACATCAGTTTGTAAGAAGCATGAAAAGAAATTTCTTTCGAACAGATGTTGTAATCCCTTGGACTATCAAAAAAGAAATTCGATTAGATCCCATATCAAAGGAAAAAAACTATCCTCTAAAACTTGTCCCTGGACGTCACTGTGTCCCACTTGCTATAGAAAAATGTTTGTGGTTGAAAAAGAAACACGTATGGAGCAGAATGAGGACTATGAATTTACCAACTGTACACCTGCACCAACGTGATAGATCAGGGATCTTCAAATCTGGCCCTTGAGGTCCACTTCCCTGCAGAGTTTAGCTCCAACACTAAACAAACTCACCTGAACAAACTAACCAGAGTCTTCAAGATTACTAGTAAATTACCAGCAGGTGAGTCTGGAGGTTGGAGCTAAACTCTGCAGATTTGAAGAACCCTGTGATAGATCACGCTTCACTGGTTCCAATATCAAATGTAGTAACATTTTAGACCTCACTGCCAAGCATAAGCTATTGTATGTCAATCATAAACATAATTACTGCAAAATACTGTTTATTTTTATTATTTATTATGCTTATATTACATCTGTTCATTTCTCAGAATGCATGAATAAAGTAGGCTTTTTTCAGGCAGATTTCTACGAGCTCTAGCTCTGTAACCAGTGGAGTCTCAAACTCAGCATGTTTACAGCAGAATGCTGCTTTAGACGACTTATTTCTGTGAAAATTTCAGGTTCGTATCTGGTCCCACAGCAGAGGTATTCAACCCGAAAGTGAGGGGAATTTTTAAAAAATTGCACTTTCTCTCCCCCATTAAAAAGGAGAACTTGACCCTAATAGTGGAACTGTGAGCAATCATGAGCATTACATTAGGACTTAAGTTCTAGGTCTAAGGAAAAGAATGTTTATAAAGGTTTATATATGTTCATATACCTTGTAACATGTTCCAGAGACGTGTTCCAGTTTTTTGCTCCATGGCGCTAAGACCATCCTGAGCCGAGATGTTAAGGTTTCTGTAAACAGCTGTACAACCAAAACCATGACACAAAGATGGCCGTCATGGTTAAACCAAGTGAATAAAAAAAAACTGGTGGTTTTGCAATTTCAAGCCATAGAGGTAATCACTCAAAATAAATAAATAAATAAATAAATGAGAAAAATTAACACAGTCAAGCAACTGTTGCTTGGACCAGATGTAATGACCCAAAATTATATGCCTAGTTATAAATATTGTTCATAAATTAATATACTTTTAAAGTAATGTAGAATATTTACCGTATTCATTCTCAGCCCACAGCCTCAGTCGTTGCTCCAGAAGGCGAAGAGTGGAAGTTTAACCAGCTCTGTGCCAGAGTGTTTTACATAAAACACCAAAAAACACCGGCCTCTGAGCTTTATCAACACACTGAGCTGTTAAAACTACTCCAGAAATACACTTTTCAACATGAAAACATGACCTCACACGGTAAAATGTGCTGTGTAGTTAACTGGCATTTTTTCCATTTCTCTGTATTTCAATAAATTCAGTTTTATTGAACATTTTATTGTTTGTTGTTTACTGTTCAGAACTAAACCTTCAGAAACCAAATCACTGATTATTATTTAGCTCTCAGCTAAAATTTAATTTTGAATAATTCTGACTATTTAAAGAAATATATTTCTAAAAAATTCTAAAATTAAAAAGAGGATTCGTAAAATGAGATTGATCACTTAATGAGACTAATTAATTAAATTTACTTACATTTTCAATTCAATTCTATTTATATAGTGTTTTTAACAGTAGACATTATCACAGAGCATCTGTACAGAAATCCGGTTATAGAAATACGGTAGAATTAGATTTATCCCTAATGAGCGAGTCAGAGGTGACGGTTTGACAGTTAACGCTGATCTATCGTCAATAAACATGAAGGTACGGTCCATGTAGTGAACCTCTCGGAGTCTATGCACCCTGGGTCACTAGGGGGCGCTATTGATGCTTTCACACTTATTAACAAGCACGCTTTATCTCTTGGGGCATAAGGCGTACGTTGAAATTTCTTTTTTCTCCTGATTCTGTTCTGAATTAACCATAAAAATGTGTTTTTTGGATTGTCCTCTCAAATTTAAGATAAACTGTGTCATATGCTAAAGCCACTTTTGCAACCAATCCTAGGATTCTTGGCATACTTTCAAAAAATTATTATTTACACAGTTCACTGAAAACCCATAACTCAACCTCTGACAAGTTCATGCAGTAAAAATAAGAACTTTTAGACGTCTGTATACGTCAGTGGATGGGATTTATCCACGCTTTACTCTGTCCATCAGCGGAAAGAGAACAACATAACACCAAGGGGTAGAAGGGTGCCAATACATTTGTACAAAAGAACAGATTAATTAGTCATCTGTGAATTCTTTCTTTCTGGCACTGGTAAGCGTTCTTTGGAGAACGTGTTCACCTTTAACCCTTAATGAACATCATCTGAACTTTAGATTATGAATCTCCTCCAGGTCACGATGCTGTAATTCAGCTGCGTAAACAGCTGGCTGTAAACAGCTGGCTATACTGGCTGATATAAAAGTCTCTCCTGTGTGTGTGTGTGTGTGTGTGTGTGTGTGTGTGTGTGTGTGTTCCCTACAGAAACTGTAATTCAGTGAGGTGTCCATGTCCAGTCATCATTTATCATTATCATATCTATCTCCATGAAGAAATATACAGTAAACAAAATGGCTGTATAAAGAAAACAAAATGGCTGTAACTCTGCACTACAGGTGTTACGTCTACGTTTAAAGTTAATTCAAGGTTTCGCTGAAACTCAAACTCACAAACGGCAACTGGTCATTTTTTACTAGTTCAAAAACTTGAACTTAGTGACCATCAACGTTCGAACTAGAACTAATAATAGAGCCCAAGTTCTAACAGTCTGCTGCACTGCTGCACAATTACATCTCCATTTAAACAAAAAACTCACTTTTTACTCCTTACATATTTTCATTTACATCTTTAAAGGACTCGTTACAATTCCTAACGATGACGAGTCAAATATTTTTTCCTGTGACTCCTGGATCAATCATTCTGCGTTTCTTTTTTTTTAATTTACACCATCCAATCAAATCCATTCTAATTTGTCTAGATCTTTGCACAAAGACATATTAAGAACTTTTCACTCTACAGTTTTCGGACTGATTTTTCTGGAATAAAAGAACGATGAAAGTGAAAAAAAAGCATAACAGTTATATAAATTAGATTTTTTTGTCTAAACTCTGTAAAAACTGACATCTTAGGAAATTATCTTGAATATATTCAAATGTATTTCCTTTTACGAGATTACCGTAAACACATACAGTACAGTATGAGATTATCGAAACGATTTCTAGACATTTTGATTCATTTCAAGCTTCTCAGTCTATTGGCAGATAATTTTACTTCTTTTTAGAAATAAATGCTTAGCAAATATATTAGCAAAATTATCTGCTCAATAGAAGAAAACTATTTCAAGCTTAAAACTAATAAATGAGGTCTAGAGATAAGTTTAATAATTTTATATTTATGGAAATACTAGATATGTTTGATAATATTCACTCAGAGATTTTCACTTGATACGATGCCTTTCTTTCTTTTTCCGTCTGTATAAACATGTAAATTGTGTGATAATTGTTGTTAATTTTGCATCATGTGTATTGACTTCCTGGAAATAAAGAAAATACTGACATGGACAGTGTTTATATTGCAGTGTGACCTTTATTGCCTGTGAGAAAGGAAGATCTTACATTACAAACACACTGATGTTCGATTTGGGATTTTTTCCCCCCCATTCTGTTTTAAATGTTTTTAGGTACTTTCTCAGAAGGTCTTCAGACTTGTCTAAAGATTCATTTAAACTTGGCCTTGATCCTTATTACATTATATGATATAATATTATATCCATAGATGTATATTTATAGCTTAAAATAGTAGCACACAGCTTTTTGGACGTATTTTTGGATTCACACAAGTACGTTACACACTCACGATTAAATCAAACAACTCTGATTAGAAATATACAATTTCAGTGAAATACTGTCATGCGCTATGTTTTTACCACAACATTAATATATATATATATATATATATATATATATATATATATATATATATATATAGACAAATAAAAACAACAGACACAAGTGAATGTTAATATCTTGCTGAAGCTAGCTGTCGAGGTTCATTAACAGACATTTACAGTGTAATTGTGAACATCAACATCAACACACACATGTTCATGATACAACACGTCAATTTCCACTCTCTCATGCATCACAGCAACTTGTATGCTCTGGAGTTAAAAATAAATAAATAAATAAATAAATAAATAAATAAAATAACAAAGCAAAAATATAATACATCGATACACAGGGCCGAGTCCAAAATGCAGACTTCAAAATTCAGCTCTACAATCATTAATCTGGCTGTGATTAAATACAAACGTAAATATAAATATAGATATATATATATATAGATATAGATATATATTGCACTTACTGTTACGTGAAATAAGGCAGAAATGTAAAGAATGGCAGTAACGCAAACCTTCAGCACCTGCGAGCTCTCATCACAGTGACACTCGCACGAGGAAATAAAAATACAGAACGCACTCGTGTCCGCCGTCGCCTCGCGCTCATATGGCTTACGACATAACCGTCTGTGTAGAGTTACATAGAAATGATCATATCATAGAGCTGTTGTTTGTAGTTTAATCACATCTCTACAGTACAGCAAGTAAACTCGAGTGCGATCAGCCACAAATCTGCCGGAAACCAAGCTGCCGTGAATATAAATCACTCTAATTATTAATGAATATTTTAATAGATCATACACAGGGAAGGTGGAAAGCCTTTGGTCTACAGTCATTTCTATTTTTAATTTCTACTTAGACAATTAAACCTTATAATAAACCTGTCTGGCTAACAAGCTAGTGATGCACTGAAAGTCTGTCCACTGATTATTTCTGAGCAAAATTTACACAAAGATTGTTTTCAGACATAAAAAAAGCAAAAATAACTAAATAAAAAAATAACAATAATAAAGAAAAAAATTCATGACAAAAACATTCAGGTAAAAAAAATGCCTTCATGTAACCGTCACATAGCATGAAAGATCTGATCTAGATATTATTATACGTTAGCCAAAATCTTTTTGACTGAAAACAAAACAAAACAAAAAGATAATAATTAGAATAAAAATAATAAATTAAATCAATCTGTTAGAAAACAGGTAAACATTTCTTTCTACAACTGTCACTTAAACACTAAGATTAATATCTTACTGAAAGGACTGGCCTTTAAATGTGAGACTTTTTAAATTATTATTTTATAGTTCTTTATTAGGAATTAATTAATATACAGTAAATAAACATATCATTATTGGAATTTATGCAACATAATAATAATAATAATAATAATAATAATAATAATAACAACAACAATAATAAGTCAAGTGGGGTTTTATTGTTATTCCTTTATATGACTTGTATACAAAAGTATTATTATTATTATTATTATTAATATTATTATTATTTTTTTTTTTTTTTGGTCCAGTGTGTTGTTTAATTTCAGTTTCAGCTGATATTTTTCATTTCGGTGCATCACAATAATAAACATCTAAAACCCTAATTTTTTTTTCCTAAGTAGTCTGGAGTCATAACTGTCCGTCATTTTAGAAACTTCTTTAATCTTTAAAATGATAGAAAAATTCAGTATTGGTCACGTTTAAGGAATCAGTGGGTAAATAACGAGCCACTAAAGTGAAAACCTTTTAAAGGACTTGTAAACTACAGCTGATGATATTAGTTACACTTCCACAACGTCACTAATGTGTTCGGTTTAACTGTGAGGTTTAAAAAAAGCTTCTCGACTCTCAACAAGTGCTCATGCAGAAATAAATTCAATAAATCACCTCCTTACACGCATGAATACTGAACACAGAGTCGCCAACAGTCGGAACACCGATCAAGACTGAACGAGGATAATAAAAATAAAACGACGGTAATTAGGGCAGGAGAAAAGCAACACTGAGCTCCGAGTTAACGATCTGCTCGTTACAGACACCACGTTATTAATTAAACACAGCCCTGAATTTAACAACCGCTTTACACACAAACAACAAGCGACCATCACAAGCGCACAACTAAAGCGACACACTGACACTGCATAGGGGATAAAACACAGTCCAGGCTCGCTCTCTGATACACACCACACACACACACACACACACACACACATCCCACACACACACACACACACACACATCCCGCACACACACACACACGCCTGCCCATACACACACACACACACATCCCGCACACACACACACACACACACACACACATCCCGCCCATACACACACACACACACACTCACACACACACACGCCCGCCCATACACACACACACACAAACGCCCGCCCACACACACACTCACACACACACACATCCCGCCCATACACACACACACACACTCACACACACACACGCCCGCCCATACACACACACACACACACTCTTACATGCACTCACACACATGCCCATACACACACGCACACACACACACTCTCACACGCGCACACACACACACACGCACTCTCACACGCACTCACTCACGCGCCCATACACACACACACATACAAGCACACACACACACACACTCACGCACGCCCATACACACACACACACCCACATTACCACTCACACACACACACACACACACACCACCAGCCTCGTCTCATTTCAATCTGCTGATCTGTGTTTAGATCTCAGCTCCGTGCCGAGCAGCCATGTTTCCCCTCTCTCTCTCTCTCTCTCTCTCTCTCTCTCTCTCTCTCTCTCTCAGTTGGCCTGGACCGGTTTGGGTCCGACTGCGACTCCATTACAGTCAAGAATGTACTGCAAACAGCCTTGAGGAGCCTTCTGAGATGGCGTCTTCTTCCCGTCCGTCACTGTGTCCTTCTGCGCGTCGTTCTGACAGGAACAAAAATAGAGACAAAGAAATTGGTGCTTGGGCCCCGATGATCGGTGCTCGCAAATATATTTACACACTTACACTCCCAGTGCACAAAGATGTGAACATAGTGCGTGTATTTAAAATAAATATTATACGTAACTTCTGACTTAAGCACTTTTCAGCCGTTACGTGAGAGTTACACATGCGGGGGCGGAGTTTGTCTAAAACAGGGGCGTGTCTCAGCTACGCTCGAGTCTGATCTTGAGCTTAAGCGCATGTTTCTCTGTTCTCTGTAAGTGTAGCAGATAAGTGCTAGGTCAGATTATCCTTCACACCATGGACACATTTTCTTTTACAGCAGAGGATTTATTTTATTAACTCCACAAATCAACACAGTGAATTAAAAGCGTGATAAAATCTCCTACATCTCACACACACATTACAATTTCATCTCGTGGCTTCATTAAGCTGCGCTCGAGTAACTCTCAGAGCTCGATATAAAATATAAAATGTAAAATAACAGGCTGCGCTGGATCAAGTGCTATTCTATGTGCTGCTGAATAATGAGTGTGGAAGCCATTTTGTTAAATTAAACCAGTGATTAATGAGATCATTACAGCGAGCTCTGTTCATGCAGTGATATATTAGTGATATACGAGACTCCTGTTTGATTTATTTCAACACTCGCCATCTTCACATTCATATATCATCATATTAGTCTTTTATTTTTCATTTTTAAATTGTCCCTTGCTTTTAATGTTTCATCTTATTACATTCAGCAGGAAAAAAAAACATAATTTCCTTCTTCATCCCATGGCCCTGATTTTATTTTTGTGTCTGTTTGTGTTTAAAGTCATTAGTGCACACGCTGTTGAAAAACTCCGTCTCAGACGCTTCTACTCGAGAAAACTCTCGCAACCTCGGAGGCGTGACCTACACGCAGGTGAGTTTAATAATCTGAATGTGGAGATCAGAAAATCCAATTAAGAAGCTGCTTAACCCGACTCTGAATACCAGGAACTTTCCTCATGTAAACACCGACGTTTCCTGACTCTGAACACAGCCCCTAATGCACATAGTTTTGAGTTTGAAAAATCATTTTTAGTAAAAGAAAAATTCAGACGGATTTATACTGATGTATAAAACATTCCCATGTGAGTTAGATCGCTCTGATTAAAGTTATCCGTGTGTGTCCGTGTACCTGTGAAGGCTGGATAGTGGTGGGTCTCTTAGGGTTTTGAGACATGGCCTGGTTCATCCTGGTTATAACCACCTCTGCTATGAGCTGCCGGTCTTCAGCCTGATGATCTCCAACCAGAGGAATCGACGAGCCGACCACCTGATCAACAACACAGTTTCTTATAATTATTATTTTCCCCCTATTTTTAATCATTGAGCAATTTGCTATCTGCCCTCTTCCACATACGTGAGCTCACAGAAGCCCGCGATTGGTTAGTGTCGCTGTGATTGACAGGAGAGTGAATAATGCCGTCCCTCCCACACAGACACTATGATTAATTACACTCTGTTGAACTCCAGGCCACAGACGGCTGTAACGTCACTGGTGGATCTTTAAATCATGCTTTTCTGTCGCACAACTCGGGAACACGATTAAATTTTTAACATCTTTCTAATAATTATAATATGATCATGACAATATTAATGATGTAATAATAAGTAGAAGAAACAAAAAAGTAGACATAAGAGTAGCTGTTCCCTGGAGTCACAATAAAAAAATAAGAGTAAATTATCACTTAAAAGGAATTTTACTTCAGAAAATTGTCCTGTAGCACAAACAGTACTAAGCTAAGCTGCAAGTACAGGAAAACAAGCAATTAAACAAATACAGAAAAAAACTCTAAACCATTAGATTTTAATTAATTTAACAAATAATTAACTTGTGCGGCAGCCATTTACAGTATGTCACCATCCGGATCGATCATCACATATTTCACAATTTGACAATGAATGAATAAATAAATTAATAAATAATTAATAATAATAATAATAATAATAAGTGTAATGAAGGATATGATATGATATATATGATAATAATGAAGAAAAAGAAAAAAGACATGTTCCTACACTTACAGCCTAATTAAGAAATCCAGATTTATGAATATGCTAATTAGGGAACGCCCCCAAAATCATCCAGGTCCCGCCCCCTTCCCTCAATGTACAAATCATTTGCATACTGGAAACTCTATTCTGCAGGTTTAAATTCAGTCATTTGTGTAATAAAGTTTCAGGTGACTTTAATAAATAATAGACAGTTAGTAAACAGGTAATAAACAGGTAATAAACAGGTAATGAAGACAGGTTTAGTGCCGTGATAAACGCACCTCAGTGATGTAATCTTTTCCATCTTTACCGTGAATGGCTTTAACTGCACAGATATCCAAACCCCCAAACAGCTCACTGCACGTGTCCACCCACAGCTTATACCTACACACACACGCACACACACACACACACGCACACACACACACACACACACGCACACACGCACACACGCACACACACACACACACACACGCACACACGCACACACGCACACACACACACACGCACACACACACACACACACGCGCACACACACGCACACACACGCCCCAGGTAAACTTTAAAAAAATCTATGATACTTAAATAACTTATTCCTGCTTCTAATTTTCTCTCTGTGACCAAAAACACCATGGAAGTACTTTTATTTTATATAGATTATATACATTTATTTATTATTTTAAAAAAAGAATGATTATGTTTATACCAAAAGAGGATTTGTATACAGTTTATAGAAAATATAGACAGTTTAATAATAATAATAATAATAATAATAATAACTTTATTTTATATAGCACCGTTAAAAAGGCCTCTCAAGGCACTTTACATAAGAGTATATAGACATGTATCAAAAAACAGTTAATAAAAAAATACAATTAAATTATTAATAACAATAATAGTAATAATAATTAAACTAACAAAAAACAAAACAAAGTAATCAATATTAATATTCTCTCTATAGCTACTAGAGAACTCATTCACACTGCGCTAACAAACAACATCCAATTCAATTCAATTCAATTCAATTTTATCTGTATTGCGCTTTTAACAATGGACAAAAATGCGACTAAAATGTGCTCTGAACTTATTTTAATCGGAGAAACAGGAAGTGATGGTGTTACCTGTCCGTCATGGCCACTTGTTCCAGCATGGCTGTTCCTGTGTTGGACTTCCAGTTTCCTGAGATGGAGGTTCTCCTGAAACACAGTCACCGAAATGAATCAAAATGAGTTCATCTTTATGCTAAATGAAATAAAATTAAATAATGAGGAGATGCTCACTGGGACAGCTGTACTTACATGTAGGCTTTGTAGTCATTTCCGATTTTCTGGATCCTGATGTCGTACTTGGAGTCGATGAAGGGCTCGGACGTGCTGTAGGTCTGCGTGAGAGCCACCACGCTCGCGATGTCCTGGAACTTCGTGTGATTGTCCACTTTCACCTTCACACAGCGGGTAAAGGTGTAAAAATAATAGTTTCCGTTACATAACCTTTATTATCTACATGGACTCCAGAATTACTGGCACTCTTCTTATTTAATTATTTATTTAGTTCATTAGTTAGTTAGTTATTTAGTTATTTAGTTAGTTAGGAAAAGTGTTCAGTTTATCTAAAATAAATAATGGGCAAAAATTACTGTAACAAATACATTTTATCCAAACATATTTACAATTTTTTTACTCAAACAATTACATATATATATAACATTTTTTGTTCTCTAACAAAATACTTAATAACATATACTTAATACATAATACATAATCACTTTATTTTGTAAGTAACTATTTTTTCCAAAAACATGGCAAAATGGCTGTCGCCCCCTTATAAAAAATATTTGGCAAATTGTCATAAAAAAAATATTATTCTCAGTCTTCAGAAACTCTGTGAGGGCATAAAAATAAAAAATAAATAAATATATTGTATTAAAATTAAAAATGCTACAGAATCCTAATATGTTTATGCTCATAATATTGTGCGTACTGTATATGCTGCATATTGTACATATTCACTTTATATGTTAATTCTTGCTCATTTTCATGAAGGGGGCCAATAATTCTGGAGCTGACTGTATGTACACTCTTAAAAAAATGTATCTACTTGTCCATCTGGTGGAACCATTAAAGGTTCAGAGTGGTTTACTATCAGAAAGGCTTGGAAGAAGATCTCTTTTAAAGAAGCTATGCTGTTCATTTATCCAATGAACCCTTAAAGAACCCTTAAAGAACCCTTAACGAACCCTTAAAGAACCCTTAACGAACCCTTAAAGAACCCTTAACGAACCCTTAACGAACTCTTAAAGAACCCTTAATAAACCCTTAAAGAACCCATAACAAAGCCTTAAAGAACCCTTAAAGAACCTTTAATAAACCCTTAAAGAACCCTTAAAGAACCCTTAACAAACCCTTAACAAACCCTTAAAGAACCCTTAATAAACCCTTAAAGAACCCTTAACAAACCCTTAAAGAACCCTTAACAAAGCCTTAAAGAACCCTTAAAGAACCTTTAATAAACCCTTAAAGAACCCTTAAAAAACCCTTAAAGAACCCTTAATAAACCCTTAAAGAACCCTTAAAGAACCCTTAACAAAGCCTTAGGGAACCCTTAAAGAACCCTTAATGAACCCTTAATAAACCCTTAAAGAACCCTTAACAAAGCCTTAAAGAACCCTTAAAGAACCTTTAATAAACCCTTAAAGAACCCTTAATGAACCCTTAACAAAGCCTTAATAAACCCTTAAAGAACCCTTAAAGAACCCTCAACAAAGCCTTAAAGAACCCTTAAAGAACCCTTAACGAACCCTTAACAAAGCCTTAAAGAACCCTTAAAGAACCTTTAATAAACCCTTAAAGAACCCTTAATGAACCCTTAAAGAACCCTTAAAGAACCCTTAACAAAGCCTTAAAGAACCCTTAAGAAAACCTTAATAAACCCTTAAAGAACCTTTAACAAAGCCTTAAAGAACCCTTAAAGAACCCTTAAATAACTTTGGGTTGTTATCCTCCTAAAACGGTTCTACTTGGAACATTTTCTTGTAGGTTTCTCCGTAGAAGCGTTAAGGCTTTTCCTCTGAGAAACAACCAAAGAACCCTTAAAGGTTCTACATGTTCTCAGGGTGTATATATTTTGGAGGTTGAGCTGACACATACCTTACCCACACCGGAGTGGGCGTGTCCAATTTTCACCACCACAGGGAAGGTTGGCATGGTTACCTAAAGAATATCGAAATAAACGCATGACTTTCTGTAGGTTTATAACAACAGAGTGAGCCTTACTGCAGCTCCTGTTCATTTTTAATGTCTTTATTTTTTTACTTTGGTGTCACTGTGACTTCTGGAGGTGTCTATAAGAAAATCTATAAATAAGTAAGTAAGTAAGTAAGTAAGTAAGTAAATAAATAAATAAATAAATATATATATAATCCTCTCACCATCTCTTTATAGTTTGCGTAGTAGGTTTGTTCGATCAGCGGAAATTTGTCAGCTCCCAGTTTCCTGTGTGTGCTGATCAGCTGAGCAAACTGCAGACCGCAAATAAAACCCAGATTATTACACTGTCATTATTCTCATTAACTAATAAAACTTATTAATAAAATAAAATTATTAGGCTTTTATTACTTCTATTAATATTTTATAGAATTAATTTATCAAGCACATTCACAGCATTTACATTTGGCCACGCCCAGAGAACTATATAAAAGTCAAAGAGAGCTGAAAATGACAAAATGGTGACTAAACGGTGAAAGAGTGCCTCAGTAAATCTTCCAGTAATGCAGCTCAGCCACTGCAGCGTGTCGGCTACCAGAGACCCCTCCTCCTTTTATAGGGTGCCATTACTTTTGTCCTGATCGAACAGCTTTATTTTGGAATCGGTTTCTTTCAGGACATTAATGTGAAGTGTCAGGTTGTCGTGTGTTCACGCTATCGTCTGGAGATTGTGAGTTTAAATCATAACAATGCCACAGCCGTAGCCAGAAGTCAAGGAGAGTAAAATCATGGGCATCTAGTAAGTTCATGTATGTGGAAGAGGGCAGATAGCGCTTTACTCTGTGTGTGTTATGTGGCCCTGTGATGCAGCATAAGCAGCAGAGACACTGACACTGGAGACTCCTTCCATAGATGTTACAAAATCAGATTTCTCCTTACAGGAAACTTCACCATATTAGTGATATCTGTACGATTTCGTAAAGCGACTCACCGCCCACGGTTTATCACACATGTTGTAGATGGACTGGAGAGAGTTGATGCTGGAGACTCCTGCGTACTGCAGACCGATGATCAGGTTCCGGAAATCAGAATTCTCCGTCATGCTGAAGGCGTGCTGGCGAATGAGGACAAAGTCGGGCTTGAAAGACCTGAGGAGAGACGTAGACATTTAAAACAAAACATTCACAGAAATTTTGGTGCCTGTCAGTCACAGTGGAGGAGGCGTGGCCTCTGTGCTTTAATCCCAGTGAAGGAGGCGTGGCCTCTGTGCCTCAGTATCAGTGAAGGAAACATGGCCTCTGTGTCTCAGTATCAGTGAAGGGGGCGTGGCCTCTGTGTCTCAGTATCAGTGAAGGAGGCGTGGCCTCTGTGTCTCAGTATCAGTGAAGGAGGCGTGGCCTCTGTGCCTCAGTATCAGTGAAGGAAACATGGCCTCTGTGTCTCAGTATCAGTGAAGGGGGCGTGGCCTCTGTG
>CM075018.1:487767-515159 GCA_037576675.1 Pangasius sanitwongsei | reverse complement strand
GCCTCTGTGCCTCAGTATCAGTGAAGGAAACATGGCCTCTGTGTCTCAGTATCAGTGAAGGGGGCGTGGCCTCTGTGCCTCAGTATCAGTGAAGGGGGCGTGGCCTCTGTGTCTCAGTATCAGTGGAGGGGCGTGGCCTCTGTGTCTCCGTATCAGTGAAGGGGCGTGGCCTTTGTGCTTTAATCCCAGTGAAAGAGGCGTGGCCTCTCTGCCTCAGTCCCAGAGAAAGAGGTGTGGCCTCTGTGCTTTAATCCCAGTGAAGGAGGCGTGGCCTCCGTGCTTGTCACTTTCAATTGAGGTGTGGTTTTTACCTGTCAGTCTCAGGAAATGAGGTGTGGTCTCTGTGATTCAGTTTCAATAATGGAGGCGTGGCCTTTGTACCTGTCTGTCCCAGTAAAGGGGGCGTGGCCTCTGTGTCTGTCAGTCTCAAAAAGGAGGTGTGGCCTAAGTCAACCTTTATTTGTACAGCACACTTAAAAACAACAGAAGTTGACCCAAAGTGCTTTACAGATAGATCAAACAAAAAAACAATAACAATTATGTATAAATATATAATAATAATAATAAGAAGAAGAAGAAGAAGAATGAATGAATAAATTAATACCTTTCAATACAGCATCAAGTATTTACATATTTCAACCTATTAAAGGATGTATTTAAAAGCTGAAGAATAAAAATACATTTTCAAAAAAAAAAAGTGGCAAATGAAGAAGCTGACCTCACATGGAAAAGGAGACTGTTTAGGACCTTCCACAGCAAAGGCACGATCGCCTTTAGTTCTATAGCGACAACGAGGAACTCTCAAAAGAAGCTGATCAGAAGACCTGAGCGCTCTGGTGGAGGAGTAAGGAAGATGATCGCTGATATATTGGGGCACGAGACCAGAAAGTTCCTCACAGACATAGAGCAGAATTTTAAAATCAACCCTGAATTTCACAGGAAGCCAATTCAGAGACGTTAATACAGAGGAAACTTCATCCCTCTTTGAATCACAATGTCCAGGTCTTTGCTAGAAAGAAAATTTTTAACTTTAGGGACAGATCTCAGATAGAAAACGCTACCATTAACTACAGCACTGATTTGCTTGTTGAAAAGTAATGATGAATCTACATGATCTTGTACATACGACGACAGAGGACCTAACTAGGCAACCAGTCCAGGAAAAGAGGACATGGAGGAACCTAAACTCAGAACGTCGGTTTTGCTTTCATTTAATTGTAAAAAAATAGTTTGATGTTTGATATCTTCGAAGCAATTTAGAGCATTATCAAATGAACACTTCTTATCTAAGCTCACTGGGAAATAGAACTGAGAATCGTCAGTATAACATGCCATACTTCTGAAACATAAAGCCCAGAGAAAGCACATACAAGGAAAATAGTAAAGGTCCTAAAATCGACCCTTGAGGGACATCACATGGTAACTGAGCCGGCGTAGAAAAAAAATTCTCTAGCTTTACAGAAAGCTTTCTGTCTTTTAGATAGGAGGCAAACCACAGAAGGGCCGATCCCTGGATGCCAACCAAACACTCGAGATGATCAGGGAGAATGTAATGGTTGATTGTATCGAACGCAGCACTAAGATCTAATAAAACTAAGACATCGTATGAAACAGAATCCACAGAGAGCAAAATGTAATTAGTGACCTTCAGCAATGCAGATTCTGTGCTGTGCAAAGATCTAAAGCCAGACTGCAATATATCTAAAGCGTTAAATAAATTTACATAGGAGCAGAGCTGCGAAAAGAAAACTCTCTCCAGAATATTGGAAATTAAAGGGAGTTTGGAGATTGGCCTATAATTATTGCGTACTGCCAGATTCCAAAAAAGATTTTTTTTAACAAAGGATGTAGAAATACACGTTTACAACTGCTTGGAACAACTCCATTTATTAAGGAGCTTTAATTATAGATGTCACAGTGGAACTCATAGTCTTTAAAAAGGCGTGGAGAAAGAACATCCAGCTTGTAACTGGGGCACTTCATAACAACATCCACTGTAATGCGTGTCGCTTCTAATTGACGTGTTTTTGTGTTTAATATTCGCTCTGATATTTAGATTATTTATTATAATAAAGATTTGATTGACAGGTGAGGGGAAAGGTGACATTGTTTGGAGACAGGAATATATCAGTCTCTGCAGTACAACCTCCTACATCTTACTTATAATGCCAGACCAGCTCTCTCTCTCTCTCTGTGTGTGTGTGTGTGTGTGTGTGTGTGTGTGTGTGTGTGGGGGCGATGTGATGTGGTTTATTCTTCCAGCCATTAGCGCAACACAATTATCCTGCAGCAGACAGACAGGCAGTGGACTGATTGCAGGCTACACACACACGCACACGCACACACACGCACACACACGCACACACACACACACACACGCACACACACACACACACACCAATAGTGTTTCAGCTAAACTCACACCAATACAACGAGACACTGAACATTTTTTTCATACTTATTTACACATCTTTTAAAACTGGGACAATCCTACTTTAGCTGTTGGAACCAACCCACTAAAGCTGAAAATCCCATTTACACTCTTTATCTTTTAATTATTAAACAACAAATAATTTATTTATAGCAGTACCACAAGAACTCGAACATACAGCGTTAATTCTCGAGGTCTTTTCCTCGTCTCTGTGCTGTGTTTTATCATGGTGTGATCAGTAGTAAGGTAAATATCATTTGGCACATAAATGTCTTAAGAAGCAAGTTTAAGTGTTTTTTTTTTTTTAAATTACTTAAAAAAATTCTTATAGTAAACTACAGCTTTTAGGAAGTTTGTCATTAATATAGAATGTTTTTTTAATGTAAAATTATAACCTATAATTCTTTTGTTATAAATTTTTTCTTCTATTATTTTACTTCTACATTTGTTTTTATTTTTGCATCACTAAAATTTGAGTTTCAGATTTTTTTAAAAATCATCCCACATTAGGGGATTTGGAAAGATAAAACAAATCCGAAACTCAAATTTTTATTTTATAAATGAAAAAAATGTGTGTTGTAAAGCAAATAACAATTTCCAAAAAATTGGTGAAAATTTAACTAGAGCACCATTGTAGTTTTAGAATTTTCAGTGAGAACACACTTTATTTAATTCAACATTATGTAATTCTATTTAAGAAATATAATTTAACAAAAAAAATATGACTATGACAGATACAGTATAATATATTAAATTGAAAAAAAAAACAGTTTTAAATAATGCAACTGTACGTGTGTGGACTCACCTCACCACCTTGGTCCCGTTCCTGAGGACTTGCATGGCCACGTTGCAGGTCCCGTTAGCGTGAGACACCACACTGATGTCATGAAACTCAGCCTAGAATATAGAAATTAATTCATACAGTATATTTATCATAAATCATAAGTAATAAAAGGTAAATGTCACTTTATTCCAAACTCACCTGCTCCACTCGAACCTCATAATCTCCCTGCAGCTTTTTCCCTCGGAACACTTTGGCCCTGTGGAAGAAACCGACACGGCGTGTTAGTGTAAAATAATCAGCAGTGATTGTGGGTATAGTGTTGAATTGGACTCATATGGTTTTATAGAGAGGTTTATTAGAGTTAAGCCCATTTTACTGGAATATCAAACATGTACAGTGTATACAGTGTGATGAAATATGTCTCCTGAAAGAAAAAATCATGAGCTTTGCAAAGAAAACTGCGTAAAGTGTAAACCCTGAATTAACACCGGACACATCCTTTCATAAATGTTAAATAGACAAATGTCTGCTTACAGAAAACTTCACCATATTGATGAATTTTTTTCATCTGTTTATTATTCGTGAATGAGCTGTTACTATAGAAACGATAACGCATTAGAATAAGAATCCAGAATTCATCAGCATCGTACACTATTATGTACAACATGCAAAGTAGAAAAGGATAAAAACTAAAGTGACAGAGTCCCTAGAAGGATATCATTGATGGGTTTCTTTAAAAAAAAAAAAAAAGAAAGAAAGAAAGAAAGAAGTGCAGGAAATGCAGCTATCAGATCCAACCTGGAAAAATACAGGAATTCCTAAAATATTTTAGGAAAAATCTGCATATTAATGATATGGATATTCTGAGGTGAAAGTAAGATTTAAGATTCAAACTTTTTTGTTTGTAGACATTTCTATTTTATGATGCAGTTAATGATCTTTAAATATGGCAAGAAAACTGAAAGGAGTATTTTAAAAAGCTTGAAAGAAAGTTAAAAATCAATCTTGAAAACATCACCAGGAAAGAGCAAGAACGCAGCAGGAAAAATATCAACCAAACAATCTATTACTGATGCGTCATTTACTAAATTTACAATAAAAACTTCCTGTAATGCAAAAGCATGAGATGTAACTTGGTTAGCTTTGATATTTTTGTGAATCTGAGCTACTTCTCTGTAGCACTGGTGGAAACGTCACTGCTTCTTCTCGCTGCATTCCTTCTACATTCAGAGTGATGCTACTGAGACACAGTCATCATCATCTGTTAAGTGCTAATTGCTAATTTGGCAACTAGCCTGCCTCTAAATGTGTTAAAAGGTTCTTAGAGTTAAAAACGAGGCTGTTTTACGACGATTTGTTCCATTTAAGTGCTGGGAATTTGCTCAGATTCCTTACGTCATTGGTTCTCAATCTTGAGGTTGCAGGAGATTTTTACTAAACGTTATTTATAATGTATATAAATTCTGGGAATAGACAGGTGATTTATGGGATATTTTAAAATAATAATTAAAACAGAAAATCCTTGTGTTTACACCAGACCACAGTGACACTGTCATGTTAAAGAAACAAGTGAATATTTGAGCAGCACTCTCATAGTTTCTAGCTAGAAACACTACAAAATACAATAATTAATAAACTAAACTGCACATGGGCGATATTTCAGTCTGTAGCTCCACCGAAGCAGCGCCACTTCGGAGACGGATAAAACCCAAAACCTGCCCAAACCTACGACTCCCAGACGACAGTGCGGCCTACAAACATGGCCGCCGAGGACTACAACACCCATCGAGCACAGACACGTTCTCCTGATTACTGATCACACACACACCTGGTCTCAATCTCACACTCACAGTATATAAGTGAAGTACACACTCCGTGTTTCTGCACCAGTCTACACCAAGCTGCTGATCGTCTTTCTGCTTTTCTCGTCGTCTTGCTCTTGCCTGCTCCAGTTCACGTCGTTTGTTCATCGCCTGAATCGCGACATTGCCCTTGGATTACGTCTCTGTTTTGTTTGCTATTTTAAATAAAGCACTGAACTTTATTAAGACTTGCGCCTGTATCTGCATGCTAATAATATTTGCACTTATTCGCAGGTTATGTTTCTTGAACCAGTGTAAGAAACCCCTTAACCACAACCCCTTAATGAGATGCTTTTGGCTTAACATGTTGTTTACGCTCATGAAAATATTACCTGAACCCGACTAAACCGACGAACCTGACCACGTTCCAGCAGTTACTTATGTGACACAGTGCGTTTGTTAGCTGTAACAGTGGAGATTAGATGCGGTTTTTCGACTCCATCTCCTCCATCTCTACGCCGCAGTGCGCCGCACAAGCCCAGTCCTCTCGTTAGCCAGTGGCTATATTTACACGCAACTCAATATTCTGATATTAATCGGAATTTGGCGATATTTTAATTAGTATTGAGTCGTGCATGTAAACGCTGCAATCCGATTGCAATCCCATTCAGATTAAGACAATATTCTGATTCCCCAAATTCTGATTACATGTAAACACCTTATTCAGAAAATCCACTGAAAGGAGAGATATGCGCGTGCTCAGTGGGTGCTAACAGATGCTTAGCTGTAGTGTAAAGTGCCTGCAGTTACACACTCTCACACACACTGAATCATAAAAACATTATTAAACACGGAAATATTAAGAACCCGTGTGCGATCTTCCCCTCTCTGGTGTATAACAACTAAATGTGATGCGAGATGCGAGATACGTGTTTTTTGAGCGTAGCAGTGATATTTTTTTTTTTTGTTGAATTTGCTTTGTCAGGATCAATTTAACAGAAAGTGTGAATTTCTAATATAGTAGGGCTATATAATTATAAAAATAAATATACTAAATATACTAAATATAATTAAAAATATATATATTTTTTGAAAAGGTGCTGAAGCTTTTCAAGGCCCTTAAAATGGGATCATTGGCAAAAAAAAAAACAAACTTTGGCCTTAGGTCTTATTTGTACTTTGAATATTTCAGTGTTTATATTTTACTTTTTTACAAGTAAATGGACTCCTTTATTCTATTTTATTTATCCAAGCTATAGCTGATCGTTATTGTGGCTGTTTTCCAAGAAGAAATGTGATTAATGTGATGAAGCTTAATAAGCCAAACATCTTACAGCGTTAATTAAATGGATCAGATGTGATGTGCTGCTTGTAGCTTTTCTCAGTGTGCAGCTTAATGGCTGAATGTGTTTTTGTGTTTAATGTGAATTAGAGAAACTCTAATGATAAATAATAATCATTGTTTCCATCGGCCCATTAAAAGAGCGACAAATCTTGACGACAGATGTGTGTTTGTTTACACTGTGCATCTCTCATTTTGTGAATCATTCACATTGCAGCTTCCTCGCTGATCTGAGGAGAGAAACCTCGCAGACGGAGACGATGGAGATGATGATGACTCACGGCAAGATCAAAGCATGAGAAGATGAATCTACACCAGCGACGCATATTCAGCTACTTTACATAAGCATTAGCAGATTTTGTGACTGTGCATGTTCGCTCTCAATTATTAGGAACTCACTAAACAAAGACAGGCGGCGACGTTTAACGATAAACCGATAAACCAAAAGACAGATTTGTGTCTTTGGACTAATGTCCAAAACTGCTCGGTTTAGAAGCTCTTTCTGTTCCAGCGCTGCTCCTGTGAGGATGTTATTCTATAGGATAAAGGAAAGATCTATAATATTGATGCTAATGGATGGAGCGTAAGCGGTGCAGCACCTGTTCTTTCCCACTGCTGCTCATTAGATAAAGATAAACACACTGAGCTGGAGGAAGCTGAAAGAAGAGAGAGTTTGTGTTAATAACAGGCAAAAACAAGTCTATAAGACGGATAAACAAACCCAGTAACGGATGAAGATGAGCGTTAAATCCGACAGTGATCATTTTCCCTTCTTTAATCCTGTTAGTTGTGATCCTCAGACATCGATCAGGGTTACGGCTGAGATTTAGCTCTTAGAAAGAAACAAAATTCTCCTGCAACTTTAATTACAACGTATATCTATAATAGACTTAATAGCGGTTAGTCGCTGTATTTCAAAATCTTTTCTGACATTCTGTGTAGCGATTAAAAGTAGTTTTATGATGCACCCAAAGATGTACTTCTCAGATATCCTGTCAAGTTTGCTCATGATAGCTAGCAAGAAATCCTTCAGAAATCCTGTCACAAATGAGATTAGCTCATGTTAGCTGGCTGGCTAGCACTAAAATGACTAAAATTCCCTCAGAAATCCTGTCACAAATGAGATTAGCACATGTTAGCTAGCTGGCTAGCACTAAAATGACTAAAATTCCCTCAGAAATCCTGTCACAAATGAGATTAGCTCATGTTAGCTAGCTGGCTATCACTAGCACGACTAAAAAAAACCTCAGAAATTCTGTCACAATTATATTAGCTTGTGTTAGCTAACTGGCTAGCAATAACATGACTAAAAGCCCCTCAGAAATCCTGTCACAATGAGATTAGCTCATGCTAGCTAGCTGGCTAGTACTGATATGACTAAAAATCCCTCAGAAATCATGTCACAAATGAGATTAGCTCATTTTACACAGTTAGTTAGCAAGATCAGAGGTGCAGGTTATAGTTGACTTTACAATCCTCTCACAGGTTAGCAAATATTAAATAGCAAGTAGCATTAGCAGTGCAGAAGAAGAACATGTACGGGTGACTTAAAATCCTATCTCAGTTTAGCTAATATTAGCTGGTGAGTTAGCAATCCTCTATCAGGTTATAATATTAGCTAGCTGCCTTGTGTTAGCATCAACATTAGCTTCAAAATACTGTCACAAATGGGGTTAGCTCATTTATGGACATACAGATGACTTAAAAGCTTCTTCAAATTAGCGAATATTAGCTAGCTGGCTAGATTATGCAGATTAGCATCACAGGTTATGAAGATAAAAATCCTTCAGAAATCCTGTCACAATGACATTAGCTCATTTTAGCCAGCTAGCTAGCAAGATTAATACTGAAAATTAGAGATGTGACTTAAAATCCTCTCTCAGGAGATCTGGTGTTAACAGGACAAAAAAAAAATTCTCACAAATAAGTTTATTTCCTTCTGAAATCCTCTTACAGGTGAGCTAATATTAGCTAGCTGACTAGGTTTAGCTAGGTGGCTAATGTTAATGTGACTAAAAATCCTTCAGAAATCCTGTAATAAATACTATTAGCTTCTTTTAGAACGCTTAAGGGTTCTTAAAGGTTCCTTCTCGCTGGCTAAAATAAGCTAAACTCATTTATTACAGGATTTCTGAAGATTCTTAGTCATATTTTATCCTCATTATTTTCTTCTTAATATCTAGAACTTGTCAGAAGTTTAACATTTAGCTTCTTGGTACTTGGTACACTCTTAGAAAAAGTTGTTTTTTTTTTTTTTTTGATAATTAACGGTTCTTGATGTGTGTTGGAACTCTTTCTGACAGAAAACAATCTGATGTAGTGTTCTATGTGGAACCAGATATAGAGATATAGCTGAAGAACCATTAAAAGTTCTAAAATTTCTAACTGTGTGGTACAAACTCCAAATTACTGGTCAGAAAAGGGTTCTTCAATGGTTTTTTATGTGTCCCTCAGATAATTAAGGGTACTTAGCTTAACTTAGCTAAAAGCGTTCTGCAAGAGAAACACTCGGTTATAGGGTTCTCCCAAAATGGACAGCTGAAGAACTGTAAAGGGTTCTAAGTTTCCTAAGAGTGTATAAATAGACGTGGTGTGTGACCTGCATTCTGAGTTTATCAGAAACAGATGGAAAGCCGCAGGGAAGCTGTGTATTGTGCATGAAAATAAGGAACCCGAGGTTCTGCCAAGCACCGAGACAAACTCTACTGAATACAAAATACACTTTTATCTCTGATAGTACCCTAACTGGCGTGTATATATTTTGGCACCCCTGTAATTAGTGATTTTGTTTTGTTTAATATGTGTTACTGTAGAGGTTCTCTGCTGGGTTTCTTTCTCTAGTCAGTTGTTTGTTCTTTTTTTTTTTTTTAAGAAGTGGTTGGTGAGTGCAGCTGTTCTGTACACACCCTGTAATTTTAGGTCTCGCAGATTAGCAGTTAAGCGAGAACCTGCCACTCGGAACGCTCTCCAAATAGCTACTATATTAAGAAGCTGAGTTTTGACTGCCTGTGATATGAAAGATCTTACATATTGTTGAATAATTTACAATAATTTACATATTATTTGGCGTAGAGAGTTGCTTTAAGTTGCATCTTGTCACAAAAGAACTGATTGCACATCCTTTGGTAGCTTTGCAGTTTGGCAGTGAAAAAGACATTTATCCTTTTTACATCCTTTTTTGATAATGTGTCTGGATTATAAACAAGCACTTTCGTATTATTTTTAATTTATTCTCAATTCGATTGTCAAGTCTGAAGTCAGCTGTACCATAAACAGCACGAGTTCTACTGTTTTTTTTTTATACACTCACCTGAAACTAGAACAGGCACATAGCACTATCTGTCCCAAATATATGCTTGAAATAGAAGCATTTTTATTGATTGTTCATCTTAAAGAAGAAAAGATAGGTGCAGATGTCTTAAATTACAGCCTAACTACATCTCAGGAACCGCGTGAAAAGACCTGAAACTAGCCGAGACATTTTTTTCTTCACCAAAGTGCGCACGCATTTCTGAGTTTCAGTATCTGCAGTACACCTTTATGTCATCATCAGGTACGGACATTATCCACTATATAAACTTTTTTTGCAATATACAGTATGTTAAAAAAGAAATGGTTTTTACATCGTAGGTACACTGTCTACACGTACACTTTGCCTTTGTTTGCCGTAGCCTATATTTGTGTAAACTGATTAAATTTAATTCGATCATTTGCTTTAAAACAAGGTCTTGGTGGAAGTGGAGTATTTTTAAACTAGACTAACTAGACTTGCATTTTCCGCCTGCAATCTTGTTCCAAAACTAGTCCAATTTGGAGATCTGGAAACCCAGGTTTAAGTGAAGAATCTTGAAAAGCGTGAGCATCAAACACTCCGACAGAGTTGGGAAAATAAATTAAATTTAAACACAAATTCAGATTTTAGGATGAAAATATACCAAAATTATATTTACTCGCACAGCCATGTTATTAATTATTAGATAGACATACATAAATTAACGTAAATTCAGTGTATTTTACATGTAGGAACGTTTCCCTTCACATCAGGCTCTTGTTCAGAATATAAATGAGTGCTGATGAATCTCAGCTAAATCACTCTCGAGAAAAATGAAACCGTCATCTATTCACTCAACGCTGTAGTGAAATATGAAACCCGAGATGAAATGGATGCCTTGTAATGATAACGATAATAATAATAATCCATCTGATATTCATTTCCTAACATATACGACTGGAGAATGCACTTTCCGAGGTGCTTTCAGTGATGGTTTCAGTGGTGTATTGGTGTTTTGGGAGTTATATAATATACAACAGCATCGTTCAGTCACTCAGGAGCGTAGAGGTTAATAACTTGAAGGTTGCTGTTTGTTCTGCAGTGAAATGTAATAAACAGGATCACTGCTGTGGAGTGAGACCTTCTCTTTGTCGACTTTTTGCAAAATCACACTCCATATGGTGTGAACAAACGGCGAGTCAGGGATTCACACTGCGATTCGTGTTCATTTCGCAAGTTATGCAGTAAGTTTGTGCTGATAAACAATAGACCTGAGCCACCTCGAACAATCAGATGCTGAAATATATTTAATTTTTAACGACAGGAGAAATCAAGGCGTATGATTGGCATCTCTCTATAACGGCACGTCTGCTAGTGTTTTATTCCTCTTACACCACAGCAACTTGCCAATGATTACAATTTTTATTTATTAAAGAAAATCATACTTTATATCTCTTTAGATTTACATTTAATGCTCATGAAACGAGTTCGTTCCTGTAGTCACTTACGTTATAGCAGCTATAAACAGTTGTTCCCTCACCAGCCTCTCTTTATTCTCTCTCTTAATTTTTTGTTTTATTAAAAGTTAATAAAACAAAACAAAACAAAAAAAAAAACAGCTTGTTACGCATGATACAGAAGCGTAAAATAAGAAGCGTAAACTCCTCTGTCCTGAAGATGTCGGAAAACTTAAAGTTACAGCTTTACCTCTGACTGTTACAGAGCACTGACACTGGAGACTCCTTCCATACACGTTACATAAACGTCTTCTGTTTAATATTAGTGGATCGTTTGAAGTACAAGTCCCTGCTTGTCCAAGATTGTAGTAGTTATAAATATATATAAAATATCACTCACAATACAAAAGCACTCATTCTGTTAGCAGAAGCACATCTCCGTTACAGAAGAATGTATTTTATATCACACTCGGGTCTTATATCACAATTCTTTAATTCTGTAGAGCAGATGAAATTCCCAGTGGGAGTATCAGATGTTCTGTTCTTGGGAAAGAGACGACTGTCTTCCATGTTTACTGTCTGTTCCAGTCCAGGCTTTTTGCCAGAGGCAGCTGATCAACGAGGTACAGCTGTAACGACGGCAGAGTGAGAGGTCACGCCACGGCCACCGCCCACCCAAACCCCTCAGCGTAGAGGACTCTTATAAAGGAATTTAATTCTCTGAATTCATGACTGGAATTCATGAGCTATTTTACAGCTGTAATAACAGTAGAATTAAAACAAACAACCTCGTCATTTACTTTATAGTTGTAGTAACTTAAAGTGCATTACAAATAAAATTAAATGATGCCTTTTTTCTCTAAAATAGGAAGCAAACATAAGAACATAAGGGGTTGAATAAAATATAAGACAAAATTAAAATATAAATAACAAGAATGAAATTAAACAAAATACTACTACTACCAACAACAGAAGAACAAGAAGAAAATTAAAGATGAAAATAAATAAAAATAAATTATAGCTACACAGAAGAAGAAGAAGCAGAAGAATGACACATGATGCAAAGTAACACAAAGATACAATAAATAAAATAAAATAAATAAAAATAAATAAATAAATAAGACAAAACTAAAATGTTATTATAAAAAAACTAAGGAATGAATGAATTATAAAATGATTAATTAAGTACAAAAATGAGTATAAACAAACACTACCAAATTATTTACTAGATACCAAGAGTGAGAAAGTAGTTTTTAATTTATATATATATATATTCCTTACATTTTATTTTTGTATTTTTCTGGAGTTATATACTGTAATATATACTACACCGTATAAAGACTAGAGATGCTTTCTGTACAAATTTGTGATAGGATTTATACATAATTATGAAGCTTTTGTATATTTTTCTTGAATATTTGAAAGATTCTGAGTAATCTCCATAATAATAAAAACTGAATAACATTTAGGAAGAAGGCAGAAACACACAGACTCCTCTGCATTACAAAAATAAGTGCTGAAATAGATTATAGAGTAGATTTTACACGCATCATATCCTTTATATTTCGATGGAAAAGGCTAGCTGAACTGAACACATCATCAGAACTACACTCCGTCCTTCACCTTTACTCCAGCTGGCAGTGTTAAACACACGCTGTTCCCAGATTGCAGTATATCCATTGTTTTAATGTCAGGACATTAATCACGGCCTGCAACACACACACACACACACACGCACTAAAGCTCCTCAGATCTCTGGAGTGTAAACAAGGGAACGCTCTGCAGAGACACTTTTATTGATGTGTGTAAAACGCAGAGCTTCCTGCAGTGTTACGTCTCTCGGGAATCGGAAAGCGTTCACAACCTGCCCAGAGACTCCAGGAGGAAAAGGCTGGAGTTTCACTCAATAACCTGCGTGTGTGTAATTACATAATCTTATAACATTACGTTATATTATATTACACCACAGCGCTGTTGAATTCTGGATTCTGATTGGTCGTCAGGTGTTGATTCATTTTCTATAACAGCAGCTCTGACAGTAGCGCAGGTTTATATTAATGCACTCGTTCTAATACGTTATCGTTTCTATAGCAACAGCTCATTCACAGGGACGTGTACAGCGGACGCTCCACTGATAAACTGATTAAAAAGAAATTTTCTGTAAGGTGAAATGTGTTTATGTAACACTTATGGAAGGAGTCTCCAGTGTCAGCACTTTGTAACAGTCAGAGGTGAAGCTGTAACTTTAAGGTTTCTGACGTCTTCAGGACAGAGGAGTTTACGCTTCTTTGCGGTTTCTCAGTAACACGCGTAACAAGATGTCTTATTAACTTATTAAATTAGCTGGTGAGGGAACGACCGTTTATAGCTGCTATAACGTAAGTGAGAACAGGAACTAACTCGTTTTGTGAACATTTCTTTAATAAATAAAAACATTGTAGTTGATAGCAAGTTGCTGTGGTATAAAAGGAAAAATAAAACAGTAACCGTAACACGTCTTATCTATTTATAAATAATTTAATTATAAGCTGGTGACCTTTGTGTGACACTTTGGTGACCTTTGTGTGAAGTCAATCACTTTCCTTTTTGTACTCGCTTTAAACCAGAGCATGACTGTGCTCTTATATTCCATAAATAATACATTCTATTAAATCATGCTTTTTCAGAGACGTGTGCTGTTGTCTGAGATCTGCTGAGATACGAGACATATTTCTCGAGGAGATGAAGTGTGTTTTATCAGCTACTCTTCACCATGGCCTTCATCATTATTCCAAAGGGATTTGTTGTGAAACAATCGTGAAGGTGGTAATAAATAATTTTCCGGATTTCAGTCCAAGAACACGACAGCATAGCTAAACAAATTAGGGATCCAATTAAGAAAAACACACATGAATTAAATAGTCTAATTATTTCAAGCTTTTCATGCTTCATCAACTTGTTGACTGTGGAATGCGCTACACAAAGAAAGGAATAAAACTCTGTATTTTAAACATTAAAAGTTATTAATCATAACAGATAATGCTTACACATGGGCCAAAGATGAAAAGAGTATCAAAACAACTGGAAAAACTATAATGCAGTTTCCTTTAAAATGTTTAAGAATGAGTTAAAAATCTCATTTATAATCCTGAATAGTAATTTTGTAGACAACACCTGACCACAACATATTTATACTTGTGAATAATTTGGTGTGTAATAACTGCATTTAGATGCACAGACATCACATATTTGACCTACATTTAGAAAATATGTTAATATTTTATTTTGTAATTATTATTAATAAGTACTGTGATACCTGATTTTAGGCAGCAATTCAAGGAAATTCTCATAATCATGAAATCAGACACTCACATGATATAATAAAGATTCTAATAGAGATGACTGAAGATGGCATCATGCGTGATGGAGGAGATGGAGGATTCGTGCTCGCTGCATCATGTGTGTGAGAGGAAAACCCAAAGCATTCGGTCATTCAGTCACACATGACCTCATTTCAACATACAAACATCACGTACCACCAGTTTCATCCTAAAAATCCCACACACAATTACATGCACACCTGTTTCTGGGTTTAGAAGCTCAAAAAGCATCACCACACCTACCATTCCTGCTGCGGCTCGTCGATGACCAGCAGGATTTTGAACTTCTTGGCGACGGGGACGGTTGTCTGTTCGACCAGCCCTGCCGAGGCTGCCGTTTGCTTCACTACGTTGGTGATGGAGCTGAAGAATCCTGCACCTGAGGGCTGGGCACCAGGCTGGGGTTTCCTCTCTGGGTTCGGGTTCTGGCCCGGAGAGACCTGAGGAGCCGATTCGGATGGTGGAGGAGGCTGGGGAGGATCGGGTTTCTGCAGGTCTGATAGGTAACCATTGGGCAGGTTGGAGATGAAGGTGCTGTCAGAGAGACGGCGGCGCAGGTAGTTCATGGCTGTGGATGAGGATGTAATCTAAAATCCTGATCCGAGATGGAAGAACCGGCGCTGCTCAGATAAGGACTGCAGAATATGCGTGAGCTTGTCGAGAGATTATCACACATCAGAATGGAATGGATTTCCTCCTTGCGTCTCTGTGCTTCCTCTCAGCTCTCGATGCCTGGGATGCTGACGTCGCTCATCCTCACCCACCAATCGCACGCTTCTAAATCCTGCAGGAGAGGAGATGCTCAGCTCCGTCCCTCCATCCCTCCCTTCATCCCTCCCTCCCTCCATCCCCTTCCCCCATTCCACAGCCTCACGACCATAATGGCTTTCAATCTGCTGCAGAAAGGGGGAAAAAAAGATAGATAAATAAATAAATAAGGCAAACCAGGGGGTTTCCAGAGCATGTGTGTGGAATAAAATGGAGGAGACAGAGAAATGTGCTGATCTCCAGGCCGAAAGAACATAAAGAGGCATGAAATGTGATGTCAGATTACAACATTATACAAGATATTTTTGAATTTTAAATGAATAAACAGGATTCATCTCTAAGCTCTGAGAGAGAGCTCTCTCTAGTGTGTATTAATTATTTTGTACCACTAAATGTTAAACTACTGATTTCCTCCTTTAACAAACCAATAAATAAATAAATAAATGCATACAATGTGCTGATAAAATATAACAATTATTTACAGGACACTATTTTATCCCTGAAAAAAGCTTACATAGCAAATGAATCACAAAACAAGTAAGAAATGTTCATTGAGAATGGGCTTTAATTGAAATAAATCCTGCGTTTTGATTCCAAAAGGGTCAAAAATGATTCATAAAAGATCAAATTCTGGATATAAAAATATAAAATACACTGTTTTCTATGAACACCATCTAGATTAAGGCCTACAGTTGTAGACATTTAAGTCTATAGACCAACTAACATAACTATAAAACTCTATTTTGCATTATATTCATATTACATTTGCGTTAAATGTATTATATTGTATTAAATAAATAATTTTATTATCATTTTTCCTGTTGTGAACGTCACAGCTACAGGCCAAACCCACAGCACAATAGAGATAGTGGGCTAATTTGCTAAAATCTTTTGCTAGCTCGCTGGCTAGCCCGTTTTGTTTAAGAATTAACGGTTTAAAATTTACAATAATCAGGCTATAATTGTATATGTAATTGTAAAGGTGGTTTGTTTGTGTAGTTTCCAAATATAAACCTGTCTATTCGTCGAATTTAATTCAAATATTAGTGTTTTGGGTGACGTTTTGGTCTAGCTAGCTAACCTAGCCTCAACTCCAATTCCACTTTGAACGAAGCCGCTAGCTTGTTAGCAGATTAGCTTGTGAGGTAAACTGCATGCTAGCTGTTTGACAGAAGGACTCTGCGGCTTCGCTGCTGCAGTTTTAACGTCTAAATCTTTGCTAATTATATTATTTAGTCACTACATTTGCTGCTAAAGTTTAGTGCAAATTAGTCAGTCTTGTAATTAACACCTAAATCACGTTTTCTGGCTTTAGCAAAAGAAAACGACTCAAAGTTGATTGAGCTAGATCACTTTTTTCTCGTTGAGGCTAAGCTAGCTAGCTACGACTGGGCTAGCTAGCTAGCTTGGCTAGCTTTTAAGCTAAATGCTTCTTACGAGAATGGACCTTTTGAGCCACCGATTTATGGATAAAATGAACAATAACATCGGAAGACTTCACTACGATTCTTATGATGGTGAGTGTTTGTAATGTTATCTGTGTTATTAGCTAGTTAGCTAAATAATCAATAGTTAGCGAGGGTAAGTGAGCTAGCTGCCTAGCTAGCTGTATAATACGTATGTAGCGCGTATAAGACTGATAGAAGTGATGATAAAATGTTTGTTAATGAATAATAATATGAAAGGAGAATTAAAACTGTTTGTCCTTTTTTTTCCTAAGTCGCATTTTCCTTCTGTTTTTTTTGTTGAGTTTGAAATGATAGCTAGCATGCAAGGTTTAGCAAAAATGTCTTATTTTGTTCTTTTGCTTACACACTTTTTTTGTTAAATGTGCTCCAGAATATTGACTTTTTTTATTATTAGAGCTCGATATTGAAGTCACACTTTCAGTTTATTTCTGATGCAGTGTTTAGCTGTCACAGAACTCTCAGGATTAATGTGAAGGATTTTAAGAGAAACTGGAAATTGAGTGAAATTGAGTGATCTTTTTTTGTTTTGCTGTTTCATTGTTTTTATTGTTGTGTGTGTGTGTGTGTGTGTGTTGTGTTGCAGATGATTCCGGGGACTCCAGGATGCACACTTTGTCCTCTTCCACAGGAAACAGCAGGACAGGGACTCCGATAAGCCCGATTAAAAGGAAGTTTGATGATGTAGAAGTGGGGAGCGGTCAGGAGTACCAAAACGAACAAATGGCCAAGATGAGCTGCCTGCTTTCCTCTCACCTGTACGTCTAAACTCGTGATGTATAATAAACCGCCCGCCGCCGACTCTCTTCGCAGGACGGTGGCGTCGAAAGTTGTCGGATCTCGTCGCAGAACTAATTTGCATCGTCACGAGCGTTTCATCTGCATACCAGAATGTTCACTGTTCCTTTAATGAAGGAAGACGTTCTGAAGACACGTAGAACAGAACGGAGTGAAACAGAATAGAGTCTAATCAGAATAGACAGTTATATTCATTATTGTTAATAAATAATCACTTTTTAATAGAAAGAAATCTTTGATCGCTTAGAACACAAAGTATCTATTTATATATGTATGAAATTCTATCTATCTTTTTTTTTTTTTTAAACAAAATTCAGTGGTACTGAGGAGTCAGAGACGCAAAGGCAACAGTTACAGATGGAATAACTCACTTTTAATTAATTTTAATTATTGTAAATATTGTAAAGAAGAGAGTTTAAAACCGAGAACAAAGAAGTGTGTGGCTGAACAAACAGTGGGGATCAGTGATTGGTCGTTGGGAACGGTGGGGATCAGTGATTGGTCGTCGGGAACAGTGGGGATCAGTGATTGGTCGTTGGGAACGGTGGGGATCAGTGATTGGTCGTCGGGAACGGTGGGGATCAGTGATTGGTCGTCGGGAACGGTGGGGATCAGTGATTGGTCGTCGGGAACGGTGGGTATCAGTGATTGGTTGTCGGGAACGGTGGGGATCAGTGATTGGTCGTCGGGAACGGTGGGGATCAGTGACTGGTCGTCGGGAACGGTGGGGATCAGCGACTGGTCGTCGGGAACAGTGGGGATCAGTGATTGGTTGTCGGGAACGGTGGGGATCAGTGATTGGTCGTCGGGAACGGTGGGTATCAGTGATTGGTCGTCGGGAACGGTGGGGATCAGTGATTGGTCGTCGGGAACGGTGGGGATCAGCGACTGGTCGTTGGGAACGGTGGGGATCAGTGACTGGTCGTCGGGAACAGTGGGGATCAGTGATTGGTTGCTGGGAACAGTGGGGATCAGTGATTGGTCATTGGGAACAGTGGGTATCAGTGATTGGTCGTTGGGAACAGTGGGGATCAGTGATTGGTCGTTGGGAACAGTGGGGATCAGTGATTGGTCATTGGGAACAGTGGGGATCAGTGACTGGTCGTCGGGAACGGTGGGGATCAGTGATTGGTCATTGGGAACAGTGGGGATCAGTGATTGGTCTTTGGGAACAGTGGGGATCAGTGATTGGTCGTCGGGAACGGTGGGGATCAGCGACTGGTCGTTGGGAACGGTGGGGATCAGTGATTGGTCGTTGGGAACAGTGGGTATCAGTGATTGGTCGTCGGGAACAGTGGGGATCAGTGATTGGTCGTTGGGAACAGTGGGGATCAGCGACTGGTCGTTGGGAACAGTGGGGATCAGTGATTGGTCGTTGGGGACAGTGGGGATGAGCGATTGGTTGTTGGGAACAGTCGGGATCAGTGATTGGTCGTTGGGGACAGTGCGGATGAGCGATTGGTCGTTGGGAACAGTGGGGATCAGTGATTGGTCATTGGGGACAGTGGGGATCAGTGATTGGTCGTTGGGGACAGTGGGGATGAGCGATTGGTCATTGGGGACAGTGGGGATCAGTGATTGGTCGTTGGGAACAGTGGGGATCAGTGATTGGTCGTTGGCTTTATGCCCTGGTGGTGAGTCGCATGAACCTGGTATAACCAGCAGCAGTGGTGTGAGCTGGAGAGCCGGATCGAGGGCAGGAGTGCAGATTTGTCTCTAGGCTCTTTTTAAATAAAGTTGTTAAAGGGCTATAAAAAGTTCTCTATAGTGAAAGTCACTGCTTTATTGAGGTCCTGATGTTCACAGCACCTTAAAGTGGCATAGTTTTGTCTCACAGAATATACAGAAACTACCTTTGAATGTTTAGTTCAGACAGTTTGTGCTGCCCCTGATGTCACTTCCTGTCGTGTTGGTTCTAAGGGGAAATCCAGCGGACGGAGACACCAGGCCGGAACCCTGGACTCACTGCCACAACCCGTTCGAGCACGCTTCCTCCGCCATCAGCGGGCTCCACGCCGGCCGCCTGTATTCCCCGTTCCACTTCTACGCCATGGAGCAGCCGCTGGCTCTGACCAAAAGCGGCAGCACGGACGCGGCCAGGTCCTCCTTCCTCCCGTCGCCCGGCTCTGCAGAGCGGCAGCAGGTCAGTCAGCACTGATGGGGAAAAACAAACATTATGCTACATAATTACCACATGGAGAGAGAACCGAGCCGTGTTTGTGTATTTACTGTCGCTCAGAATCGTCCGTCGGTGATCACCTGCGCTCCGGCGAGCAACCGCACGTGCAGCCTCTCTAACTGCCACATGTCTCCGAACGGCTTCTCCCCCGCCGTCAGTAACGCCAAGAGCAAAGCTAACGGTAAGGACTGGTGTTTCATTCAGCGTAAAGTTACTCAGTTAAGAAACAGCAATAAAGAAATGAAAATACAAGAAAGTCTTTGTTTTTTAATATTTTGTCAAATGAATGCACAATTAAAAATAAGATCACCCTAAAAGAAAAGTTTGGCATAAAGGACACGCATATATACGTTTATAAATTTATATATACACACGAATATATAGTTTTTCTGTTGTTCAAGATTGACAAGGAGTTTAGAAAATGCATTTTAATCACACAACCGGATCACAGGTTCAAATATTCAATATTTAAAATGACAAATATGATCAAAGAATCTGGTTTGAAACTCCTTTAAAGGTTATTCTGTGTGTGTGTGAGAGAGAGAGAGAGAGAGAGAGAGACAGACAGACAGACAGAGATAGATAGATAGATAGATAGAGACAGACAGAGAGAGAGAGAGAGATAGAGAGAGAGAGAGACAGACAAAGAGATAGAGAGAGGGGTAAATTGAACCTGTGCTACCTTAAACACCATCTAAACACCACCATCTCTCTCTCTCCTCTCTTTCTGTCCCTCTTTCCTCTCTTTCTGTGTGTCTCTCCCTCTCTCTCTCTCTCTCTCTCTCTGTCTCTCTCCCCCTCCCTCTTCCTCTTTCTCTCTCTCTCTGTCTCTCTCCCCCTCCCTCTTCCTCTGTCTCTCTCTCTTTCTGTCCCTCTCTCTCTCTCTTTCTCTCTCTCTCTCACTCACCGTCTCTCTGTTTGTCTCCCTCTCTCTCTCCCTCTCTCTCTTTCTGTCCCTCTCTCTCTCTCTCTCTCGTAGCCAACGCCGTGTGTGATCCTGTGATCGAGGAACATTTCCGCCGCAGTCTGGGGAACATCTACAGAGAGCCGGAGGTGGCGTCTAACTCCGTGTCCATCACCGGGTCTGTGGATGATCACTTCGCCCAGGCGCTGGGAGACACCTGGTTACAGATCAAAGCCAAGGGCAGCGGCTCCGGGAGTCCCGAGTCCACTTCATAAAGAACCACAGAACCCGTCTGAACCTTCTGGGTCGGTTTGTCCTGGGTTACACTCCTTTCACACCAAGTCTGAGCTCAGAAATTATTATTATTATTATTATTATTATTATTATTATTATTATTACTGGATAAACACGCTCTCTTCTATGCCCGATGTTTGATTTGTAATTTTTCTAGGCTTTTGATTGGATCAGTAATTTTTACCTTCATGATCTGTATTTTATTACAAGTCACTAATTTTAGTTTCTTCATTTTAAAATCCGTTAGAAAAAAGACTTCAGCTTTAATGCTAATGGATATTCTTCTCTCTCTCTCTCTCTCTCTCTCTCTCTCTCTCTCATGAAACTGACCTTAGATCATTAGGATCTCACACAGGATCCTATTAGATTACAAACTGAAATGGACACAGTTGTGTAGGAATGAAGGCACTGAATTTAAAGCGGCAGTATGTAATGTTTAAACCTTTCCGCTCGGCCGACTTTCAGCCATTTTATGCCACACGAGTCACCCTTAAGGTCTGATTTATACTTCTGCGTAAATTTATATTAAGTCGAGAAGGAAAAGGTGTTTAAACGTGTGAGCGAGTAGCCGATGTGAGTTCCTGCGAATAAAAAAATCGCAGTCTGTGCTGCCGTGCATCAAGTAAACGCAGATTATCTGATAACAGAGGGATTGGGACAAGAGCGAAACGCTCGACTCAGAACCAGAACCAGCGCAACACCGGGTTAAACGGAGCAGGTCAGGAATCTGTTAGCTAAGTAACATTATACTGTGATGCGAAACACTATGCATCTTTATTTTTAAGCGCTTTTACATTTATTATTCCGTCTGTCGAGTCCGAGTCAGAGCGAAATTGTTTCTTTTGGCACAAAAAAAAAAAAAAACATTGTCCGAGATGTGTGTAGGGGTGAAAATGTAAATAAATGATTTGATAATTATATAAATAACTCACTTATGACATTTTACGTATCATCCAGTGTTTATTTTCTCACATCTCCTCAGCGCTACAGCTCTGCCCTCGTTCTCAGTTTAGCAGCTTGGGGGGAAAAAAACGTCAGTTTGATTCAGTTGCAGTGAGTCGATTCCGAGTCGAATCACTTTCTCTCTAGTGTTCACTTGGAACCACGTCGCTCGGACGCTCTCTGTGCCCCGAGTGTGATCGCTCGATTGGGTTCTCATGTGTCTAAAGAACCGCACTGAGACGGAGAACACACCAGGGTTCTGTTCAAACACACTGAATATTGCAGAGCAGAGTTTCCTGTACGTTGTGTTGTGCTTAACGCCACACTGCCCCCTAGTGTCAGGGTCTGATAACACACACCACTGTCAGCACTGCAAATCTGTGACTGTGTACGAAGAGCCATAAATCAGACCGGAAAGGGGGTGGGGCTTAGTGGCTGTGCCTTGTTTGTGGGCGGAGCTAGTTGTGTAAACAGAAGCACAGTTTTTCTACAGTGTGTGTATATAAAAACCTTTTAACCATTTCAAACACTTAAGACAGATATTTAACATGAAAGTTCTCTTCATCGCTGTGATGAAGCTCAGATCATCGTCTTCACGTGAACGCCACCTAGTGGCCTTTTTTTTTTTTTAGGAAAAAAAAAAAAACAGGATTTTTCACTAAATTCTCAGTCCTGTGGCGTAGATTGACGTAGTGCTTTGTTTAGCGTCATCCCGATGCACGTATAGGAGAGTCGTTTTCCACATTTTTGTCTTCCGATTGGAGAAACTTGTACAGGACTTGGTGTGAAAGGTACATTTTTTTTTTCGAACAACAGATTTATGCGAACAAATATCAGTCATGGAGTTTATTTTGATTTTTTTTTTTTAAAGGGCTGCCAAAGACGCTTTCTACTATTTTGAAACATTTGCTGTATTTATAACCATCACAAACATGCAGATTTTTGGATTTAAAACAAAACAAAACAAAAATAAGCAACCTGCAATCCCAGAGTATCAGCTGATTCTGTTTTCACATGAATCGTATTTTGGAGTTTTGATAATTTTACCGTTTTAATTACGCAAATTCTCAAAAATCCTGTAAGATATCCAGCATCCTGGGCTTTGGACCGAGGATGCGTTTAACTTTTCATCTCTAATACACACTCATTAACCTGACACACACACACACACACACACACACACTCTTTGTCTATTTTATTTGTAATCTTTAATCTGCTTAAGTATGTACTTCAAATAGCTGGTATCTATTACACACAGACTTCTATCTGTATACCGTTTGTTCTTAGTTTTATTTTTTAATCAGTAACGGTTTTAGAAAGTCCTGCTGCTGGAACAGTGTACTCAATATATTTTTATAACAAATGTCTTTTAGATACGACGGCACCTCGCTTCGAAGCACAGCCTCTGGAAAGGCATTTACATGCAGTATACACAGCTTTTTAAATCATTATTTCAGTTATACAGATTTATAACGCTTTTTTTACAGGACTGAGCGAGATGAACAGCAGCTTTACAGCTCCGTTTCTTTATTACACTGCCGTGGTGTTCTACAGTTTTATTCTCATTTTGATATTTTTTCCCCACAAACACAGCGTCCCGGATGTGTCCTGCTTCTGGAATAGCCATGTGCCGATATCTAGTTTTAATATTTCATCATATTATTACAGTACTTTAAAAAAATTATTTACTGCATGTTTTTCTGATGCAGTAAATAGAATTTTTTCTGTAATGGATATAATTGAGTGCAGATTTTGCTTCTGGATGGAAAGAATGAAATGCTGCCCTTTATTACATCCTGCAAAAAAAAATCCAAAATAATATCTTAACACACACTATTTGATCATTTTCATTACAGCTGATGAAGGAAAACATGTAGATCTGCCACATTTCACGTTTCGTGTTGGAGCTCTGAATTTTAATATGAATTATCACTCAAAAATTCACCTCCTTTTATTTGTCCCCACAAATAAAAACTGCAGCGAACCAATCGACATGCGAATCTTGAGTGATTGACAGATGCGTAGTTGCCCCGCCTTCTTCTCCGCATGCCGGGTTTCGGCCGGTGCTCTCATCTCGAGAGTCACGGTAAATGTTTTAAATTCACAAACAGCACCTTTTTTTTGTCTGGAACAGAAAAAAAAAAAGGTGAAAATTTAGACAAAAAGATTAAATATTCCTGTTACGGTCATATCTAACACTTTGAAAAAATTGTTTTAACAATAATGACGATTATAAGATGATTTAAAAACGCAAACGTACCCCATCCTACAGCATTATTACTCTAACTGGCAGATCTGCATGTGTGAAACCCAACACAATAAACGTCTCGTTGTTATAAAATCAACACACACTCGGGCCCCAGGTAACCCCCCCCAGGGTGCACAAACTTTTGCACTCAGTATCACATACAGTGAATCAATCACATTTCTTTAAAATCGATATTAAACCTCAGAGGCTCTTATACAAACAGGGCAGATTTTACCTTTAAAAACAAAAACACTGCTGCAGCTTTGCCCAAATGAAACGTGATCAGTTTTATATTATCAGTTTTTTTTTTTTTTTCTTTTTCCCCCCAGTCCCGCGTATGAACCAGTTCACGTCCCACATTCCGGCTACAATCGTGTCCGGGCCGGTTTTCCTCTCCCTGGGGCCGACGCCTGACGCTCGCTCATTTACACTTCCGTGTTCTCATTTTTCCAACCGCGAGTCGAGTTTGGAATGTCGAGTCTCTGTAATTAGTTCTCATATCGAATAAACGGATCAGATTTTCTCGTCCTGATATAATCACCAAACTCTTACAAGCAGCAGTATGATCGTAAATGAGCTGTTCAGGGAGGGAGTTTCCATGGTAACCGTTTACATTAAAGTCACGTAGCAAGCGCTCGTATAACTGACGACGAGTTGCTGTGATTTTATACGCAGATTACACCGTCACGTCTAAATCATTTATTCATTTCAGTTACCAGTTTAATGAAGAAAAAGCAATTCCAAGACAAATCCATAAATTAAGATGATATACGCTTAGCCATTCAGTTAGGACAAAAGTAATGGCGCCCTATAAAAAGAGGAGGCGTTAGTGTGTGTCTGTGGTAGCCGACGTGCCGCGTTACTGGAAGACTGAAAGAGGAGGCGCTCTTTCACCGTTTAGTCGCCATTTTATAATTTTCAGCTCTCTGGTGAGCTTTGCCTTTTATGGAGATTTGTGGGTGTGGCTAAATGATAATGCTATGAAAGCGATTGGCATTTAACAGCTGAGTGGTGTTTATCAGCGCGTTAGTACGAAGAAAATCAAAAAGTTAACAAAATGTTTGTAAATCAGGAGTGGGTTTTTTTTTTATTTTGAAAAACATTTACACACAACTTTTAGTAAAAGGTGGAAGAATCGATGTTGCTGCCTTCTGATGGAGGAGAAAATCTGCTCCAAAATGCGAGTGGAAGTAGTGATGGTATTTTCACTTGTTTGTGATTATAAAAATTGTTTAAATTTTTATAAAGTTATAGCGTGGAATAGATTATTGGCTCATGCTTACTGTTGAGCACCAGAACAAAAACGCTAAACGGCCTGTTTAAACGTTAAGATATAAACTGTAAAATACTCATGTAATTTAATATTTTAAAATAATTCAACATGTAGCGCGATGTTTCCTGCACGCCAAAGCGAATATTAATTCCACCGAGGTTTTCCGACTTCCCTGGTTTTTTTTTTTTTTTCTGTAGCGAAAACACTCTGAATTCTTGTGTAATATAAAATGACCATCGTTACGCAGTGCGTGATGAATGACCAGTTTTTATCTCTTGATTTTTACTTAAGACTTCACATTATCTTCATATTTAATATCCATTTCGCATGCCTCTCATTTTCTCTCTCATTTTTTTTGTTTCCTTGAAAAAAGTTGATCTTTTTTTTTATTTGTTTTGTTTTTAAGGAACTGTCCGAGGTCAGTTGATTGCCAGAACAGTTTGGGGGGAAAAGTCTAAATATTAGCCGGAGGTTCGAGGAAGTTTGAGAATCACGTGTACGACGGCGTGTGTGTTGTACGCGGTTAAAGCGGTGAAGGGGCTGCGTCCTCGCTTTCTCTCCAAATAAATAGCAAGAATATCATAGCTAGTTTATATGTAACTCTATTTACTTATTTGGCTGTTTTTTTTTCTTACAAGTGCCACTTTTATATTCATTAAATGTGAGAAAATAAATAAAAAGTCTTTTAACAAACTTGTCTAATGATTGTTGTTATTGAAGGGGGCGTGGCCTACTAACGTGACTCACACTGAGTTTTATTGTCATTTCATTTCTGAACATTTCAGATTCTCTGAAGGTCATAGAAGTCTATTTCACACCAGATGTTAAGTTTACATACCTGCACAGTTTCAGACTCTGTATCTGGAATGTTCTGGAAGCTGCCATGTTGGAGAACCAGAGTGACTTTTCATTAAAATCACGGTATTAATCGATTGGTTAAAAACACACAAGCCAGTGTGAAGACTGAAGGAAAGATTTATTACGAAATCTTCATACAAAAGTCTTTGTACAAAAACAAAAAAGATCAAATCCCCTGTAGGTCAGTTGTTGTTCTTTCTTAGAAAGATGTTTCTGAGAACGACTTTTTCCATCCCGAGGTTCTGTGGTGTGATGTAGGACGAGTCCAGAGGGACGGGGTGTGAAATCTTTTTTTTTTTGTTTGTTTTCTTCGCCGCCTGACACTGAAGGGACGAGACCCACCGGAGTGATATGAAGAAACATGTAGATGGAAATGCATTTTGAGGACGTCAGCGGTGAGGAAATGATCACGTGATGCCTCAAGCCTCCAAAAACAAACTGCACTTCAGCTCATTCTGGGTTAAAACTTCACTTAAGGACTTCAGGTGAAGATTCGTTCAGAGACACGAGCGAGAGCGCGATGATCAGAGAGTTCATCTGAAGTTCAGGAGCAACTTAATCGCTTCAAACACAACCTCACAATTCCTTTACATACCACCAGGGGGCAACATCCATCCATCCATCCATCCATCCATCCATCCATCCATCCATCCATCCATCCATCCATCCATCTATCTATCTATCTATCTATCTATCTATCTATCTATCTATCTATCTATCTATCTATCTGGGTTCAGAATTTTTTTTCCTAGTTTATATATTTTCCAGTGAAGTGCACTCCAGTTAATCCTTAATCTGACTTTCCATCTTTCTGTCATTTTCTAGATCATAATGAATAGAAGAATACAGTGGAACCCATTTCCTCCTGTTCTGTCCATCATTCTGTCCTGCGTGAGCTCCTCTGAGGTGCTGATGATGTAAACGTCTCTCGTTTCTGACTTTTATCCTCTGTATTGTTGAAAGCTGAAGCTTCTCGCATCCTTTATTTTGTGCAGCGTGTTTTGTGCAATTTATTTTGTGCAGCGTGTTTTGTGCAATTTATTTTGTGCAGCGTGTTTTGTGCAGCGTGTTTTGTGTAATTTATTTTGTGCAGCGTGTTTTGTGTAATTTATTTTGTGCAGCGTATTTTGTGTAATTTATTTTGTGCAGCGTGTTTTGTGTAATTTATTTTGTGCAGCGTATTTTGTGTAATTTATTTTGTGCAGCGTGTTTTGTG
>CM075018.1:454678-470348 GCA_037576675.1 Pangasius sanitwongsei | reverse complement strand
CAGAGCTGCTGTTATAGAGAATTAATCAACACCTTCTGACCAATCAGAGTCCAGAACTCAGCAGCGCTGTGGTGTAATACGGCTTACTGAAACTTTCATATTTAGAGTCTGCTTGAATAAAATAAATAAAATAAATAATCTGTAATGTTGTTGTGTCTCACCGTAACACCAGGAGATGGAGATACACTCGAAGAAAACCAGGAACAGGAGAGACATGCCACTGGCAGAGTAATAATCGAAGAGTTTGAAGACGTAAAGGCCGCCCTAACGCAACAGGGAGAAATAAAATTCAGTGAGCAAAAGTTTTGACACCCTAATTTTTATACAAATTTAGTGCGTTAGACCAAACAGAATTTCTAAACATTCATTTTCCAGTAAAAATGTTATATAGTAATGCTAATCATCTTTGCTGTACATAATTTCTTTTCCATATTATTAATATATTAAATATGATAATATAAAGTAATTTACTACACTAACAGATTTAGCTGTAAAATAATATTTATATATAATAAATAATTTTAATATATTAATATTATAGTAAATAGTAGATTAATATGTATACTGAATATTTGTGCTGTAAATAAACCAAATGTAATTTTATTTACATTCTTTCATAACATCACATAAAGACGAGCAACACGTCTTAATTACCTGCGTGATATTGGAGAGGCCGATTATATACGACACGACGCACACACACGCGATGAAAATCTCTCGTCTTTTCCTCAGGAGCGCCGGGAACTCGTCCACCAGAGCGGTGATGAAGCCTTCCACCGTACAGAACTGCAGCAGGAAACGCCAAAACTCCAAATTAAAGGAATTCCTGAGCTTTTCCTGTACGTTCACTCGATATAAAATATAAAATATAATTTAATAAAAGCACTGGGAGATGAATTAGCATTCCGACAATGAGAGATCGCTAACTGACCACCGCTACTTTACTCATCGTTACATGTTAGAATCCTTCAAAACACGCAGACATCAACCTGAAATAATTGTGAATTTTATAATTAAATCTGAATGTCTGTGCTATATTTGAAGTTCTTTGTGAAATTTTTAATTTGTGTGTAGTTTGAAGTGCACCATGTGATCAACGAGTTTAATTTTGCACGTCTGATTATTTTAAAACGGTTTCTGATTAAATGAAACACAGCGTGAAAATCCATGCTAACAAAATTCATTTACAAATCCGCGTAGCACAAATATAACTCCTGAATCATATTCATTGAACTAATGTGTAATTTTATTGAATTTAACTGCAGGTAGAATCAGGAGTAAATTTAGTAAAGCTGTTTTATCTCATATCACCCCTGAGATTGTTTATGTTTAAAGCTGGTGGTCTAGATGCTGGTGAAAACCCTGAACTACACGCAGGTGATCGTAAAAATATAAACGCTTAAGATAAATAATCTTAAGCAGCTGCAGAACCCGTCTCTGAATACGAGGAACTTTCCTCCTCGTAAATATAGACGCAACTTTTGTACTTAAATCACAGACTGTTTTTGTGAATATTGTGATCAGACTAATATGTTTGCTGCTGAAGGACGTCACCTGGCTGTCGATTCCCAGCATGAGCAGCATGGAGAAGAAGAGGATGGCCCACAGCGGAGAGATGGGCAACTGCGTCACGGCTTCAGGATACGCTAAAAACGCCAAGCCTGGACCTGAAGAGGAAACACAGACCATAAAACTAAATACATCAGTGAGACATGTGACAGGAAGTATTCTCTAACTCTATAAAGAAGGGCTCGCGTTACCTGAAGCGGCTACGTCAGCTATCGGTCTCTTAGTCACGTGAGCCATGAAACCCACGATGGAGAAGATGACAAATCCAGCAAACATACTGGTGGATGAGTTTATAAGGCACACGATGACCGAGTCTCTGCCGGAAAGACCAGAAAAGACAGACGTTAAATATATTCAAGGCTGAACTGCAGGGTACTAAATCCAGCCGTGGAGGAATGAATTAATTATGTACTGAGAGCTCTGAGGTTTAATTACACACTAATTCAAGGCACAAATTGCTCATCTTTATTCATATCCTCTTACATTAGTCAAATGACGGGTCTTAAATGACACGGTAAACATCGCTGGACAAAATTAAGGTGTTAATAAAAAATATTACATTGAAAAATCCTTCAAAACATTAAAAAATTACTGCAGTCACCAGTAAACAGCTAACCAGTCGAGTCAAATGTCTTATTTTTACTGACGAAAACTTGCGAATACGACAGAATTCACTCCCTGGTGGCAGCTGGTTAAATTAGATCACAATATTTTTTACATCAAACATTTTTAAATCCGTTTATGTGGAGCGTCTGCCGTACAAGTCCCTGTGAATGAGCTGTTACTATAGAAACGATAATGTAGATAACGTGGATGTAATTAAAATTCTGACCAATCAGAATCCAGAATTTAACAGGACTGTACTGTTGGAACGGCAGCCATTTTGAACTTCCAACTTCTGTGTTGAACTTGTAATGAACAATGTGTGTGTGTGACGTCTCGTTATAAATAAACACAACCGATAAAATAGCTGATCACGTAGCCAACAAAACAGGCGACAACATAACTGATAAAATAACCGACAAAATAGCTGAAGCTTCCACAGATGTAGATGTAGATGTAGAGTCGGTAAAGATTTGTAAAGATGTAAAGTATGTAAAGTTTAAAGTAGAATTCATTGCTGTTAAAACTGTCATGTATTTTATTTTCTGGATTTTGTTTTTCGATAGTTCCAATAAAACAGCCAGACATTTTTATTTTACAGTGGTCACTGCGACTTTTTGTACGGTTTAAACTGCACTCCTCAAAATTTTATCATTCTTAATATTACGAATAAATAAATTGGAAATTTTTGGGCATTTGATAACATATAACTAATCAAAACGTGGATTGTTCACTAGAAAAAAGCATTAAAAACACACAGGCTAACGCTTTTCAAACACAAAAACATGGCAGAATTCGGTGCTAAACCGACGCATCACCAGACGGGAAAAATAAAACGTGGAAAAAATAAAATGAAACAAAAGTAAACCTGTGAGCTGCTTTTCTAAGATGGATAAATCACCTGACTGAGAGACAATATGAAGCTGGTTTTAGCTTTATTTCTCTTCGACAGGTGATAAAATCATTAACGTTACAAACTGCTAAAATATTTACATCAATTACTGCATCGGTAAATCTGTACATTTGTGGCGAGTCAGTATTTTGCGTCCTTGTAAATTTGTCCAATCTAGCCGAGTTGAACGAGACCTTGGGAGTTTAGCTAGCTAGCTAATAGACTAATGTGGGATAAACTCCGCCTTCCTATATAAATTTTAGAAGGCGGGGCTTTGTAGTAAACAAATCAATTCGGTGTTGTTGCGGTTCATATCGTCACTGTTAGCGCTCAAATTCGACGCAGTGACTCTTTAGTTTTACTCTGAAAACTGCACCGGAACTGTAACTCCGTGTAACCGCTGACCTTTTTAGTAGCTTGTAAACTCAAACACAGCAAAACATTCACATTCGGTTACGACGGAAATCACGCAACAGCTCACAGATGATGAAATAAGCTCTTCGCGTTGTCTGGTCGTACCTGTAAACATTGTTGTTGAAAGGGTTGTAGCTGCCGAGCGCAATCAGAGAGCCGAGCCCCAAACCGTACGAGAAGAAGATCTGAGTCGCAGCATCCAGCCAGACCTGAGAGAACAACGAGACGAGTAACACAAACCTCTCACGTCCGTTCTGCTCCATCCTCATCTGTTTCTTCCTCTAAATCATGTGAAATTACCTCCGACTCTTTAAGCTTCTCAAAATCAGGTGTGATGTAGAACAGAATTCCTTCTTTCGCTCCTGGAAGCGTGACTCCGCGGATGAACAGAATAAATAACATGAAGTAGGGATAGGTGGCCGAGAAATACACAACCTACAAACACAAGGTCACAGAGAATTCACTTCACTTCACTTCAGTTCAGTTCAGTTCAGCTTTATTTGTTTAGCGCTTTTAACAGTGGACATTGTCACAAAGCAGCTTTACAGAAATAAATACATTCAAATTAAATCGAAATAAATGGCAAATGTGTGAATTTATCCCTAAAGAGCGACGAAAGAGTTGATGTTGTATAAAATCATCAGCGCATGTCGTTTTTAAGATGTTTCAGTTCAGTATTTTAATGGAGTCATCACTAGATGATAGCTTTCCATTCCAGTGAACTCAACAGTTGAATATTTCTGCGATCTGAATGCGTTCCAGTCGATTTATAAACGGAAGCGCGTACGGCAAATTGTGTAGAGAGGATGCACGTGATTTCTACAGTGCCACAAACAATATCTGACATTTTTATTGACTTTTAAACCCTTTATCTTACGGCTAGATGACGATCCAGCAATAAAATATGCTATAATCAGCTTTACTGAGAAACATACTGGCACTACTGCTTCAAACATAACTTTGTTAGCAAACTTAAACATCATAAAATATATCGCTGCAGTTTAAAATGTCCCTGAGTATTGTGATATGATATTACGGACGTATTTTCCAGCCTTACTTCATCTGTCCATCGTTAACATCAAGTGCTGGATGAAGTAGTACAGATTTAAATTACAAACAGAAATAACAATGGAAATAAAATTAAAACTGCCGATTAGCACTGAATATCTGTGCCGTTATTTTAACTGTGATGTCGTGTGTGTAATAAAAAAAACCTTGTTTTCCAGCTGGGAATTCTGTCTTACACTTTGTACATGAATTCTGTAACAGACTGTGTGATAGCGCGTGACAGATTAATGTCAGATTATAGGCTGAAGCTCCTCTAACGATAGACCTGCGATTAAAGAAAATTACTTCCTTACGTTCTGTTTACGCCATCGATCAGCGTGATCCGGAAATCAGCTCGTACACACAACACAAACATTCTTCAATGTGAGCTTCTTCAAAGCAGATTTTTTCAGTTTTTTCATCTGTTCATTAGCATGTTTCGTTTTACGCTTCTCCATCGCCGCTGCCGTATCGGTAGCCGTGCCGGGAGTTTGTCGTCCTCCTTTTGGTGGATTTTAGACGAGCGTCGTAGCCGCACTCACACTCTGAGACTTTACTCAGAAATTTTTCACACTTTGGTCAGTTCTGAAACACTACTGATCTCACTGAACTCACGAGCAAAGAATAGTTATTTTTACGATTTTCACATGAAAGTTATTTACCTTTCCGGTCCAACGAACGCCTTTCCAGATACAGAAGTACACAAGAACCCACGCGATGGCCAGAGTTATTGCTAGCGGGATGCGGATCTGCCCCGGTTTTTCCAAACCGTCAGTCATGTTATGTACATTGCGTCTGTATTAAAAGATCCAAAAGCATTCAAATTGTTATATTTTTAAAAATTTTGTACAAACATCTTTTAATTCCACATAATAATAGTTAGCCTAAGATTAGCTAGCTTATACTGTATGATCTCGGTCAGACCTTAATATCAAATACCTACAGTGGATGTAAAAATCCTACACACCCCATATATCCAGCTTCCCAAACACTGCTTTAGCGTTAACTAGTCTAGCTAAGGTTAAGTCTTTAACAATACAGCAGATATAAAAGTTTACACACCCCTGTTTAGTTGCTAGGATAGTTAACACTAAAGCAGTGCTGTTTTTAGGAAGCTAGACAGTATAACGAGTTGAAGAAGTGGAAATACAAGCTGGATGTCACACGATACAACAGTGTGCGTCATCATTTCAAGTCTGAAAGTGTAAGGTCTTACTCCCAAAACTCCATGACAGCGCTGGTCAGGTTGGTGGTGTCTGCAATGCTGTAGTTTGTGAAACATCTCTCTGTGTTCCATGGATTGTTACAGGATTTCCATGGAAGATCCTAAAGTGCAAGGAAAAGTGAAATAGATTTGTTTTTTGTATTAAAATGTCCGGAAGAGAGGGAAGCAGGTGAGACGTGCGTGACTTACCGTAGTGAAGGAGTTGTACAGGTAGTACAAAGCCCAAGCAATGATCACGATGTAGTAAATGTTGAGCCAGAAGGAGAGCACGGCTGCAGCGAGGCCAACTCCTGCACGCAGGGGGCGAAAAAATGAACGTCCATCAAACTCCGACTTTTTACAATTTTTACAATTGCGCATGCATTAAAATTACAGTCTTTTTGTAGAATGTCTAAAATTGAGAGCAGTTAATTTTAGGGTGTCGGAGTTTACAAGGCAAAAGAAGAATTGTCTAAAGTGTAAAGCTAAGCATGAACCGGAATTAGAGCCAGGATTTAAACAGAGGCGTGGTCATGTGGGTGTCTAATCTCACCTGGTTACTGCTGATTTGTAAATAATATCTGCTGCTGCAGTCATAAAGACTCTCATGTGCTCATCCCAGGACTCTTAGGAGGTGGTTTTCACACTTGAGGTTTTTTCCAGACCGGGACCGAGAGTTTGGAACGCTTGGTGAAATGTGAAAGCTGTTTTCGAGCTCCAGAGAGCCGATTCCTGGTCCTCACTTCAACAGAATCGTGGTGCGTGGAATTTATCCACTCTTATCACCGTACACTGAGTTACATGATTGGTTCAACATGACACGTCACTTCCTGTTTCAAGTTTGGTGATGGCGAGGAAAGAGTTGTTACGGTTAGCGGAGGAGACGGAATCGAGATATAAAAGTAGCCTTTGAAGAAAGGAAGGAAGGAAGGAAGGACTTCTATATGAACGCAAGCCTGTGATCATGAGCCTCATTCGGAACTGAGCCCAGACCCGAATGCAGACTCGAGTGAGAAAACGACCTTATTCGCAATCTGCTCATACTGAACATCCTGTACACTCTTTACACCTCTTTACTCTTCTACACCTGTACACTGGAATGATTTACAATCGCACTATCCGGCGTTACCCAGAAGAGGACGGGTTCCAGTTGGAGTCGAGGTTTCTTCCTCGTGTCGTCTCAGGGAGTTTTTCCTCGCCACTGTCTCCTCTGGAGTGTTCATTAGGGATCTAAATCTACATCTGGATTTGTGTAAAGTTGCTTTGGCACAGTGTTTATTGTGAAAGTGCTTGGACCAAGTCTGACCTCAAACCCCGTCTCTGAGAGGTTTATTACTCTTCTATTGCATAACTCATGGTATCAAATCCCCTGAACTATAGAGCAAGTGTGAAGCTGATGCATTGATCTCATCATGTGCACATTCTTCAAATTATGTAGATATTCAGCAAATTCAACTTTGTCCTGTACATTAATAGATGTTAAAAACACTCTGAAATCCTGGATACACCATTTTTCCGAGATCCAGATCTATTTCAACTTCCACTTCATGCAAAATTCTCTGAGCAGGTTCGGGAATCTTATGAGAATTTTAAACCCCTGTTGCCAGCACTACTACGATGGAAAAGAAGTCTTCATGTGTGTGATGCTTTCTGATGGTGTATGTTCGTTTATGATGCTATACCTTTGAACATCGGCGCCAGCTTCCACACTCCGAGTCCGCCGATGGACGTGTACTGACCGAGTGCACACTCGAGGAGAAACAAAGGCATTCCAGCAAATATGAGGGTCAGAAAGTAAGGAATCAAGAAGGCTCCTGTGTGGATACACATAAAGAAGACACAAATCTCTACACCAATCATCATACAGTGATCTGTCCATCTGTAAATTCATAACAATTCACACAAGTCAAGTTGTATAACAGGATATGAAGGTTATGGTTAGGGGCGGGGTTAAAGGAGACATTAAGGTGGGATTAGTTTTCGTGTATATATACACAGAAACGCTCCTAAGCTGTTATAATAATTTTAAAAATGCAATAAATTCACTTTCCCAAGGAGAACTGCAGATGAAGCATCTTCCTCAGAGTAGAGTTCCGCACATGTGGTGAGGATTTAATCCTGAAATTCCACACATCAGTATTCAGACCTCAGACGTAACTACTGATGTAAGCGTTATTCAGAAGTTACGTGAGAGTTTCACATGCGGGGGCGGAGTTTGTCTAAAACAGGGGCGTGTCTCAGCTACGCTCGAGTCTGATCTTGAGCTTAAGCGCATGTTTCTTGCGTGATTTCGGCTCGAGTGAGGAGCAGCGTTAAGTCCAGCGCCACCGTCTGACTGTTTGATGTAACCGCAATATATCATGCTGAAATTTATGTTCTGTCTGTAAACACACTCACACACACTGTGGAACGTCATTCGAGGAAAATATTAAACACACAAATATTACTCTATTCATTTATTAATAATATCATCTCTTTAAAATCCATGAAAAGTTTCGGAGGAGACGCGTCTTAATCAGAGACACGGCTTATCCGAAGGAGGGAATATTTTCTGGATAAAGTGATGAATGGAGTTAAAGTTTCTCTGTAAGCGTAGCAGATGAGCGCTAGGTCAGATTATCCTTCACACTGTGAGCAAGTTTTCTTTACAGCATCGAATTAACACAAACACTGACTTTATTTCATTTGACAAATCAAAATAGTGAATTAAAAGTGTGAGCTACATCCTGCACACACATTACTATTTCATCACCTCGATTTCGAATCTCATGGCTTCATTAAGTTGCGCTCGAGTTATATATAAAATATAAAATGTAAAATAACAGGATGCGCTGGATCAAGTGCTATTCTATGTGCTGCTGAATAATGAGTGTGGAAGCCATTTTGTTAAATTAAACCAGTGATTAATGAGATCATTACAGCGAGCTCTGTTCATGCAGTGATATATTAGTGATATATGAGACTCCTGTTAGATTTATTTTAATAATCTGAAGCGCAGAAAATCCACTTAAGCAGCTGCGTAACCCGACTCTGAATACCAGGAACTTTCCCTGTAAAGTTAAGGTTATAATTAGGGCTGGGGTTAGTCTAAGTTTTCTTACTTTATTTGAATGATGGGATATTTTATTAATGATCAGGTATAATAGGAAAAAAGTTAGCATACAATTAAATTAAATCCAACTACATCACCCTTCGGCCAGTCAAAAAAAACAACCATTTAATGATAATCTTGGTGCTGCGGTGATTTTGGGAAGCTCTATGTTTCTTCAAGAATCTGCTTGAGCCAAAAGTTCAGAAGTACAGAAAACTCATTAGAAACCATTACAGAATTCTACGGGATCCTGATGGGTTGTAATGTGTTTCTGGTGGTTTGTAATGGTAGTTTGATGGCATGTGTTCCTGATGGTTCTTGCTGGTGATCATCTATGCATGGAAGAAGGCCTTATTGGGTTCTGATGGTATTTAATAGTAATCAGAAGAACCCTAATGGAAACCATTAAACTAATATTCATTAAGGTTCATTAAGTGATGGAACCCATTACAGATTCTCGTAATGGATTGTGATTCATAAACAGGTAAACAGCGCTGCTTACCTCCACCATTTTTCCCGCACAGGTACGGGAATCTCCACACGTTTCCGAGCCCGATGGCGTATCCTACGCAAGACAGCAGGAAGTCGAACTTTCCCGCCCATGTTTCCCTGTCAGGAATTTCTTTCTTTTTCTTCTTCTTGTCATCGTTCTGTTCTTCCTGTACCTCCTCCAGTTTGGATCTGTCGTGGGTCGTGACCTCGTTCAGCTCCATCGCCACCTGTCCGTCCGCCTTGGCGTTTTTAGCACCGTTTGTCGCCATTTCTCTGGATTTGGCTGAGCTGAAGCTCCTCTTGGCCACGAGGCGCGAGACTTCAGCACCGGTCCACGTAGACAGCAGCTTCGCACACTTTTTAGTTTTCCTTTAACAATTTTCGTTTCAAATCCTCGAGGCTTGTGACGTTTAAAACGGATGTGTGGCGTCACACGGCAGCTCTTCTGTTACAGTTAACCTGCAAACAGGAAATGAAATAGTTCTCATGTTTCTCATGTTTTTTTTCACTCCTTATCTTTCCTTCATGTGGTAAATCAACACTGAGGTGCTTTTTATCAGTTCTCCAGAAGTGCAGATTTCTCCTCAGCGACCTCCCGTCAGTCAACAATTTAAAATGAACTAACAATTACGCTTTTTTAATGTTTTTTTGTTATTCATTTACATCCAAAACAGCTCAAGCACTTCCACACGATGTAACCCTGTCAGGAAATGACCTGATAACTGCTTCTCCTGTATATACACAACTCATTTTTATTGTTAATTATTACTTAATTAATTACATTAATTTAAAACTAATAAGAAAATAAAATCAACAGGCTAAATAAATACAATATTTATTATCAGTGTAGTGAGCACATCTCTGATAAATGCTCATTTTATCCTAATTTATATCAGTAATTTCATTAGATTTGTTTATAAACCTGAAATTAAATCTATTACATTAGACGAAGTGCGTACTGTAGCTTAATTACTCTTCATTTCAATCCAGATGTTTGCTAATAAGGCTTGTGTTAATGATGTTTACATCCTCCGTCTGTTCCTGCTTGTGACTAAATAACCACAATAATAATAAATAAATAATAGTTATATATTCAGAGCCATATGCTTTATGTGTAATATATAATCCGTAATAAAGAGGATGTTGTTGTTGGGAGGACGCTGAAGTCCACGCTGCGCTTCGTCTTTACCCTTTTGTTTGTCACAAACGGAAAAATATATCGTGTAAAAATATTAGAGCACAACAGCCTTAATTGGTTCTGCAGCTGATTGCAGTCAGACGTCACTGTTCATTTGCTTTAAAGCTGAATAAACTGCATGAATAATAAGAATAAGAATAAAAATAATACATTTCAGAGCATTACTATCTGCTAGAGAAAAGAATGCATGCCTACTCACAGTGAGCCTCCGAATATCCTGCAAAAAGGTTTTCTTTTCCCTCATGTAAACGAGGTTCTGTGGGTTCTGCAGGTTCTGCAGGTTCTGTGGGTTCTGCAGGTTCTGTGGGTTCTGTAGATTTCTCCCAGAGTTGTAAACTTGCAGTATTGCTCAGAACGTAAATGTGTTTTATTCCCATTAAAGCAAAGACATTTGAAGCAAAGACCCAAAATGTTCCTCAGGGAAGGGGGGAAGGAGCGCGAGTGTGTGTGAGAGTGTGTGTGAGCGAGTGAGTGTGTGCGAGTGTGTGTGTGCGAGTGTGTGTGAGAGTGTGTGTGACGGTCCAGAGGCTGATGAACATGTTCAGTCCAGAGGAGCAGAAACAGCGTCGCTGTAGCGTGTGTGTGAAACACCAACAAGCGGGAAACACACACACACACACACACACAGACACACATACACACACACTCTCTCTCCTCCAACTCCACCTACATCACACCAATGTCATCTGAAAGTTAATCCCTCCTTCTCTCTCTATCTGTCTGTTCTCCCTCCTTCTATCTCTGTCCATCTGCCTGTCTGTTGCTCTCTCCTCATCTATCTGTCTCTCTTTTTTTCTCTCTGTCTGTCTCTCTCCATCAGTCTCTGTCTCTCTCTCTGTTCTTTCTTTCTCTCTCCTCTCTGCACTCTCGCTGACTGTCCTGCAGTAAAACCAGCAACACTGACATTTAGACGGATTCTTTAACGCTCATTAAAGAACATTTATTTATTCATTTATTCATTCTGCATTATGAACATGTCCTCTGATACCCGTGCAATAGCTGCATTTATAAAAAATTTATACCTTTGAGCATCATTTTCTCACAAAATGCCCCAGATGTATGTTCTGAAATGACTCATCCCACACACACACACACACACACACACACACACACACACACATACACACACGTAGGATGTGTTTTTATTTTGTCACGTGATTGTTCTCACAATTCATATCATTTATCTACTGCAGTAGACTTTAGTTTTCTCGCGTCACATTATTCATGTGACGTCACTCATGTTTATTAGAGTTCACATGTGCAATGCACCTTCACACGTTTTTCACATGTACACACGTATTATTACTCACATGTGCAATGCACCTTCACACGTTTTCCACATGTACACACGTATTATTACGCACATGTGCAATGTATGCGATTTTTCTGTACGGGTCAAATGACAAAACAAACAAAGCGAGGGCTGAAATGGTTGATTATTTTCTTCTAACAGCACATCCCTGAGTGTTCCTCTTATTCCTCTTATACCACAGCAACTTACCAACTTAACTTTTTATCTGTTTATAGTTACATTTAATGTCTGTGAAATGAGTTAGTTCCTGTTGTCGCTTACGTTATAGCAGCTATAAACACTCGTTCCCTCACCAGCCTCTTTATTCTCTCTCTTCAAGTTAATAAGAGAGAAAATCGCAGCTTGTGACGCATGTTACTGAGAAACCGCAAAGAAGCGTAAACTCCTCTGTCCTGAAGATGTCGGGAAACTTAAAGCTGACACTGGAGACTCCTTCCATAAATGTTACATGAACACACTTCACCTTACAGCAAATTTCTTTTTAATCTGTTTATTGTCAGTGGAGCGTCCGCTGTGTACGTCCCTGTGAATGAGCTGTTACTATAGAAACGATAACGTATTAATATTAATATTAATATAGAACGAGCTCATTAATATAAACCTGCACTACTGTCAGAGCTGCTGTTACAGAAAATTAATCAACAGCTACTGACCAATCAGAGTCCAGAGTTCAGCAGGAGTGTGGTGTAATAATGTAATAAATTAGCATTTGGGTCTCAAACTGTAAAACAGAAGCAAGACTGAAGATCCACTCTTGCGTATTAAACAGTTATATGTGTAGTGAAGTTATCCGCTGCTGGAGTGTTTAGTGTTCAGTGAAACGGTTCTGTCGAGGGATTTCACCTCCTCACTCATGCCTTGGCTCCGAGTCGCAGGGCTGAAATGGCAGCAGATGGCAGAGCGATGAGGAGTGAACTAACCTACTAATGATACTCAAAACTCAGCATCGGCATGTCCATCTGGCCTCGCTCCCTCCGGTAATGAGTTGTGAAAACATGCTGTATTTATGCACCTGCTGAGGGACATGTAACGTCCTGGTGTCTGACACACACACACACACACACACACACACACACACACACACTCATCTCTCAGAGCTGATCTGCTCTGCAGTCCTGAGATTCGCTTTTAATTGATTTTGTGCATAAGCATTTATTACATTATTACACCATCACAGCACTGCTGAGTTCTGGACTCTGATTGGTCAGAAGGTGTTGATTCGTTTTCTATAACAGCAGCTCTGACGGTAGCGCAGCTGCGAATCACAGGTTTATATTAATGCACTCGCACTCGTTCTAATTATAATACGTCATCATTTCTATAGTAACAGCTCATTCACAGGGATGCACATAAATGGAAGGAGAAATGTGTTTATGTAACGTTTATGGAAGGAGTCTCCAGTGTCAGCGCTTTGTAACAGTCAGAGGTGAAGCTGTAACTTTAAGTTTTCCGACGTCTTCAGGACAGAGGAGTTTACGCTTCTTTGCGGTTTCTCAGTAACATGCGGAACAAGCTGCGATTTTGTCTTAAAATTAACTTGGAGAGAGAATAAAGAGACGCTGCTGAGGGAACGAGTGTTTATAGCTGCTATAACGTAAGCGACAACAGGAACTAACTTGTTTCTTTGAATCTTGAATTGAATCTTGAAAATCTAAATGTAACTATAAACAGATGAAAAGTATGACGTCGTTCTTTAGTAATAAAATATTATAATTTTTGGTGAACTCTCACTTACACACACACACACACACACACACATACAGTGTTTATTAATCATTAGTGGAATTAAGTAATTAATGTAAATAATAATCCATCGCTGTTGGAGAGATTATAGAAACTGAGCAGGAATGAGATTCTATATTTCTATATAAGTGAACTTTTTTTTTAAAGAGCATGATTAGATTTTCCAATCGATCTCCACGTGCACTCCATTTTCCCGGCTCTGATCGTAAACTATTAGCGTAGGCAAAGCCCATGTGGAGTCCAGAGTAATTAAATTTCCTCCTGAAGAAAGATCTCAGCATCTTACACCTTCTCACCATCCTCATTTATAATACTTATTCATCAGAAACAGAGAATTAGTGTGTGTGTGTGTGTGTGTGTGTGTGTGTTGGATCCTGCACATTGTTATTGTGCTGCTTGAAAACGTATACACGCTGTAACGCGGCATGGGGCCAACTAAATCGCTTCAAATTTTGTTGCTAGGCAACTGCAAAATGGTCTCACTCTCTGTCTGTCTTCTTATTGGTATCTGCTGAGATTGCTTGTCTGCTGCCATTGAAATATTTGTTTAAGGCTTTTTAAAGTTCTTCTCATCACACACACACACACACACACACACACACACACACACACACACACAAGCATATCAGATTTCGCAGGTATTTAACAAAGAATCTGTGAAACAATCAGTTTTGAAGGTTAATGAGTTCGAGAAGCTCGTGCATGTGTAACTCTCTGCTCCATCATCATCATCATCATCATCATCATCATCACTCTGATATTCATGACCGTGTTTAGATTCCTGCACACGATTCAGGATCTCAGATGAAATTGCTTCCCCTTCAGGAGGGGGGTCAATAACACGGAGCGCTGTGTCGAATTTCTCCTCACCGCTCCGTCCTGCTAATCTCTTCCCTTCACTCACATCACTATGGAAACTGATTTGCTCCCTGACTCGTGCCACGGAGCCGAGAGTGGAACGGCACACACGAGACTCTGTTAGGATTCGAGCCAACGTCCTTCTCGTTCTTAGACTGCAGTCATTAAAGACTGGCTGAACAAATTGCTTCCATGATTTATAAATCTTTACATGTACAGATCATTTGACCTTTAACGTGCAGAGAAGCAGAGGGTTTGCTAGATGATTGCACGCATCCTTTCCACACCTTCATTAGCGCCTGATTTCTGCTCGCTAGCAAGAAAATGCTCATCATGGTTATAAAGGGTTTAAGTGCTTCAAAGGTGGTGTTTGGCACCGTGCAACCTTCACGTGGACTTCTTAAACATGTGGACTTCTTAAACATGTGGACGTCTTAAACATGTGGACTTCTTAAACATGTGGACTTCTTAAACATGTGGACTTCTTAAAGCTAAACACATCATTCCTCATTTAGCTTCATCCTTTAAGAGGAACATTTACAAAATAATACTGAACTCTCATACTGTCTCTCATACTGTCTCTCTCTCCTGTCAATCACAGTGACACTAGCCAATCGTCACTGTCTGTGAGCTCATGTACGTGGAAGAGGGCGGATAGCGCTTTCCTCTGAGTTTGTTATGATGCCTCGTGACACAGCAGTTTGAAAAGATGCAGCTGGATGGCGTCACATGTCCCGGAGGAAGCACTTTAGCCTTCACCCTCCCGGATTGGTAGCAATATACAAATACAAAATACCACAAATACAAAATACAAATATCATGTCAAGTTATTCAGCAAAACCCCAGGCTTATGTACAAAGAAATCTAATAACTAGAGAAAGACAGAAGCAGTTAAGAAGCTGAGGAGGGTGTGATAATGTGTGTCTTTAAAAAATGGCCAGAAACAGCAGCAGTGATGCTAACGTGGCTAATATATCAGTCTCTTAAAGCAATCTCATCACAAGGTTTATTTCTGTAGTCCTGCTGCGAGGCACAGTGTCACCATGCATGCCTTTTTAGACGTTACTTCACACACTGCCTGCTGCACTGCTTACGTTGGTCTTACATCAAGCACACAGTGTATAAGTACGAGATACCTGTATGCCTTCTTGAATAAGTATAGATTAAAGCAAGTACACTGCCCTCCAAAAGTTTGGAAACGCCTGAACAAAATAGGGTTTTTGGGCAATATCAGCATAAATCCTCTT
>CM075018.1:442061-450018 GCA_037576675.1 Pangasius sanitwongsei | reverse complement strand
GCGCATTAATATAAACCTGCGCTACTGTCAGAGCTGCTGTTATAGAGAACTAATCAACACCTTCTGACCAATCAGAGGCCAGAATTCGGCAGCTCTGTGGTGTAATGGAGTTTATCAGCTGCAGTTAGAGTTGCATTGTCAGTGAGTTCGGAGTGAACAGGTTCTCAGAAGATGACGTTGAGATGAAGATGTTTTGCAGATATAATCAGAGGAAAGATCAATGTTTACGCCACACTTTTATATTTTTCAGTTATGCGTTGACTCATATTGAAAACTCAGGCATGAATCTCAGATCCTTGTCAGCATTTTCCTCGTGTTGTTATAAATCTCGCAGGAGAGTTTTGAAAGAAGCCGAGCTCTCATCCAGGAGAGCAGAGAAAAGCGCAGGAAAAGGTTTTTTTTAGGAAAAATGGTAAGAGGAAATTGCTGTGCTCATCTCTCGCTGTTCTCCTCCCTCCCTCTACTACGGAGCCTGAGCGTTTCCATGGCAACCGTTCCTAAATGCTGGGCGCTGAATGGTGGAACAGCGTGTTCGAGATGCGTTTTTAATGATTACGGGCCGGGGTGAAGGAGGAAAGGCTGGAAAAGGAAATTCGTAAAAGCTGCTCACTCCATATGTCCCTTTGATACGGGTTTCTGTCAGGACGCCAAACAGGAAGCTGCGTTCTTTATGACGGAGACAGAAATCAGCCGCATCTGCTGCCACCTGCTGAGTGCAGAAATAAATCAGTGTGAAATAAACGAGATTAAAAAAGAGAAAATGTAAATGAGCAGTAATAATAATAATAATAATAATAATAATAATAAAATCATAGCAGTAAAGAAATTAAAAGTAAAAAAAATATATAATAAACATTATTTATAAAACATTTTTCGTACATGTGGTAGTGCTGTACAATCAAATAATAAAAATTAAAAAAATTTTAAAATAATTTAATAAAACACACAAGGATAAAACAAAAGATGAAGTGAAAATATAATACAAACAAACATAAGGAGCTAAACAGTACACAAATACTATATATATATATATATTTAAAAATTAATACAATAAATAATGATTCTTTATTTATATAATTGTATTATTATTATTATTATTATTATTATTATTATTATTATTATTGTTGTTGTTGTTGTTGTTGTTGTAGCATGTACCATGACAACACGATGCTCTGAAGAGAAACTGCTGTTTGATTGTGAAGGTAATTTAAGATTTATTTACTGAACCGATGAAAACACTCTCCTCCAGAATATGAAGTTATCTTTGTTAAGATAATTACCACCTTCTTGTTTAGATAATTATTGTGAACTAAAAAAGAAAGCTTTACATCTCCAGGTGAAAAATATTCACCCAATTAAACCTTGTATTTTTCCTGACATTCACTCACAATAAGGTTCGTTTCTTCTTTCTGTGATCATTAATATTCAGCGCAGGATCTGCGGCTCCGCCAGCTCCAATTAGCATTCCATTAGAGCTGTGTGAGCGTGGATCAGACTCTCTGCCTCCAAGTCCAGCAAAATCCCACCACCACCACCACCACCACCATCATCATCATCATCACCACCACCATCACCACCACCATCATCATCATCATCATCACCACCATCACCACCATCACCACCACCACCATCATCAACACCACCACCACCACCATCATCATCACCACCATCACCACCACCATCACCACCACCACCACCACCATCATCATCATCACCACCACCATCACCACCATCACCACCACCACCACCATCATCAACACCACCACCACCACCATCATCATCATCACCACCATCACCACCACCATCACCACCACCACCACCACCACCAACACCACCACCACCACCATCACCACCACCACCACCACCACCACCATCACCATCACCATCATCATCACCACCACCATCACCACCATCACCACCACCATCACCACCACCACCATCACCATCACCATCATCATCACCACCACCATCACCACCATCACCACCACCACCACCACCACCACCATCACCATCACCATCATCATCACCACCACCATCACCACCACCACCATCATCATCACCACCACCATCACCACCACCACCACCACCACCATCATCAACACCACCATCACCACCATCACCATCACCATCATCATCATCATCACCACCATCACCATCATCATCATCATCATCATTTACAGATAAAGATAAAGGAATTCTCTGCATTAGCCACTAAAGAGCTGCTAAATAATCGGTCACATTCGCAGACTCACCATCGCACATTTCTTCCCCATAAATAAAAGCATCAAAAGACTTTTTTCAAAATCAGTTCGACAAAATGAGTCGTTTCTGCCATATTGTGCTAAAAACTAACAAAATTTCATTGATGAAGGTAGAGACAGATAGCTACCTATAAATAAACAAACATATTCTGAAATGAACACAAATAATCAAACATACCTTTACAAGATTTACCAATTACAATGATAATAATAATAATAATAATAATAATAATAATAATAATAATAATAATAATAAGATATACCAGCTGTGTAAAACTGTTTGATGTGTTTACGTTTGAGACGTCACTCATGTTCATTACTGTTTCAGTGATTGGCAGCTGGTTACGAGGCTCCGCCCCTTCGAGAGATCTCCCAATCATCATAAGGAGAAGCCGTGTGTCCGGGCGGGACGAGCGAAGAGCGCGCCGTCCAATAAACAGATGTTTGAGATGTTTTTTTTTCCGTGTAAAACTCTCCTGCCCCACGCTCTCATTCACCCTCAGAGACTCCACCCTCAGAGACGCCGGGCGTTCGGGCTGAAACAAAACGACATGTCTGAAACAAAACAAAACAAAAGCCTGTTGTTTAATGAGCGTTTCATCCCATTAAGACACATTGTGCTTGAATCTGCTGGATCAGAAATGCATGGATTCACTGAAAGTGTATCAGCTTTGTGTGGGAGATTTCCACGCAGGCGGAGGTGAATGAACAAACCGCGCCAAACTGCAGTGAGATTTTTAATCAGATGATTCGCTAAAATATTTCATTACAGCATTTTAATGAAACTGTAGAGAAAGCCAGGCTTCCTGTTCAGTCTTAAAGCAACACCTGGGTGTGAACGTAAATCTCCCTGTAAATCTACTGCTCATCATTTTATTAAGTCTAACTGCTGGAAACTGTAAAATATTAAATGTACAAAATGATCAGAAGCCATCAGACTTGATCATGTTTTACTGTTAATACTTTTCACCCGTTAAATAAATTCACTTACATTTGGTATAATAGTCTCTGGATTATTTGAGATGTTCTGTAAAAGTGTACAGTGTGTAGTGTTGTCTCCTCACAGCTCCAGCGTTCCCGGTTCAATTCCGGGTTCGATCCTGAGCTCAGGTTCCTGTCTATGTTGAGTTTCACGTTCTTCCCGTGCTCATGCGGGTTTCCTCTGGGTTCTCTGGACTGGCAATGATAAATCACTGTGTGGGAGTGAATGAGTGTGTGTTGTACTGGCGTCTTCTCCAGCGTGTATTCCTTCCTCACACACAGCGTTCCCGGGATTGACTCCGGATCCACTGCAATCCTGACCAGGATAAAAAAATTCCCTGAAAAACGAATGAATGAATGAATGAATGAATGAATGAACATGTTGACGAATGACATCTATTGGGGTTTTTTTTTTGTTTGATTGTTTGTTTTTTTTGGAAAAATAATCCGAATCCAATCCCAAAAGTAATCTTACTAAATTTCACACTCACTAACAAAATATAAAGAAATTAGATTAAATTAAAGAGAAAATTACAGGATTACACGTTATAAAACTTTACATATTCAACAGTAATAAACTGTAATAAAGAATAATAAACAGTAATAAAGAATAATAAACAGTAATAAAGAATAATAAAATGGTTTGCTCATTAAAGATTTAAATCTACATCCAGATTTCTGTAAAGCTGCGCAATGAAACTGTTAAATGTAAAATGATAAATAAATTGAATAAAAAAACTGAAAAACAAAAAGCCTGAAATAAATGAATAAATAAATAAACATCAATAAACTGTAATATACAGTAATAAACAGTGTTAAAGATTAATAAACAGTGCTGAAGATTAATAAACAATAATGATCTACTGTGTAATAATGAAATCATTAATTAAGTGTAATAAGTGGTAATAAACTGTAATAAAACAGTAATAAACAGTGAAGGCACCACACCAGCAGTATAATTATATATAATCCTGCTGTGATTCCTGCATTAAAAGTGTCGCTGATTCTTTCATCCAAATTCTGTTCCCAAAAACCCACGAGCCCGAGAGCGTCGACCCGCATCACACTCACGCCTTCAGAACATCCGAGCAGCTTCATCTACGTCCCCGTTAAACACAGCGTATATACTGTGGTGTGGTGTTTATGGTACATAGTGCTCTATGGAGGAGTTATAAGGCTTCATGAGACACACTGTGTAGTAGGACGCTGGAAATATAAAGCCACGTAAAGTAAAAAATTAAAAAAAGAAAGAAAGGAGGGTGTGATTAGACACGTTAGAGCTGTTATACGTCATATAGCATATTATATTCATGTTTCATAAAACATAAACGAGCTTCAGCCTTCAGTTTTAAAGACCAATGAATGTGATGGAGATAAATAAATTATTCAAAATTATTTAAAATACAAATCTCCATAGAAGGAAATTTAAAAGTTTATGAGATTCATGAAAACATTCCTCAAGCACTTTCAGTAAGACAAGGTTTGGTAATAAAGTAATTATACGCAAGTAATAAGAAGTTATTGAAAGATTAATGATAATTTAATGAATATTAATTAGAAAGTTTTCAAATACATTCAGTGGTTAAATGAATGAAGATTAAACACTTTATAGTAGTAATTAATAAATGTAATAAAGCGAGTCTCCAGGACTGGACCTGAGGACCTGAGAAGCCCTGGGATTGTTTTAATTGCTTTATATAAATATATACAGTATAAACTTTTGCAAATATATTTACTTTAGATTTAGAAGCAACTTTTAATTGGAGAGCTTCATATCACTGTATTATAAATCATTTATTACCAAACCTTAAACTGTGTCCATCTCACACACGTCTCACGTTTCAGAACACGTGAGGTTTTTGTGAATTCATCCATTAAAACACAAACACAAGGTTTTTCATGTTTAAGTTTGTTTTTACTGTGGAACTTCTTTAAAATCTGAAATTACGCTGGTCTGAGGAACCAGATGTTCTGCTGTAATTACAACACGTCCAGCTTTGCATCTTAAAATGTCTTTTTATTCCCAATTTCCCAAAACATTCAAAAATATTCATGAGCACCAGTATCATAAAATCTAATTTAGCTCCTTCCTGAACTTCCTGACCACTGCTGCTCCTCTGCTGCTCCTCTGCTGTTCTTCTGCTGCTCCTCTGCTGTTCCTCTACTGCTCCTCTGCTGCTCCTCTGCTGCTCCTCTGCTGTTCCTCTACTGCTCCTTTGCTGCTCCTCTGCTGTTCTTCTGCTGCTCCTCTGCTGTTCTTCTGCTGTTCCTTTGTGTTCCTCTACTGCTCCTCTACTGTTCCTCTACAGCTCCTTTGCTGCTCCTCTACTGTTCCTCTACTGTTCCTCTACTGCTCCTCTGCTGTTCCTTTGTGTTCCTCTACTGTTCCTCTACTGCTCCTTTGCTGCTTCTCTGCTGTTCCTCTGATGTTCCTTTCTTGTTCCTTTGCGGTTCCTCTGCTCCTGCTCTGCTGTAATGTGGAGTGTGTGGTGAGTGTCACAGAGATTAGACCTCCACCTCCTGTTCACTTTCTGTTATCAGTGTTGCTTTATCAGAGAGAGAGAGAGAGAGAGAGAGGAGAGAGAGAGAGAGCGTGATCCTGACAGATGGACGTTTTGTGGACAGGAGTCTGGGACATGGATGGAGGGTGTGGCTCATTTTTATCTGCTGCTATAAAGCCCACTGCGGTCATACGCACATCCTGATCTCCACTGAGGCCCTGGAAGCCTGCCGCCTGTCTGCTGCACATTTCTCAGCATCATGAACGACATCTACAAAGCAGCGGTGAGTTTTTACACGTGAACGTGACGCCTGACGTGTGGACGCTTCTCACAAGGAGTTTATTTCTTCTTCACAGCATGGAAAGCGTTCATGATGTTATTAGCGCTGATAATCACGAAATACCGTCATATTCAACGCTAATATCATCATAAACGTTTAAAAATAGTCACATTTCTGTTCGTGCTTCTGAAATTCTTTTTAAAATATTCTGCAAATTCCATCAGTCAAGTGTAGCGTTAAAGCTTAACTTTAACCTTCTGTTAACTTCAGTTGTGTAAATTGTTGTAACTCTTTAAGCGCGAGTCCACGTTCGTGACGTACTCTGGACAAACGTAAAGCGCGAGCAGCGTTCACGAGACGACAGTTTCACCGGATCTACAGCATGCGGGAAAAAAGACACAGTGTAAATGTAACAGATAAATTACTAATAATAATAATAATAATAATAATAATAATAATAATACATTTTATTTACAGAGCAATGTTAACATTTACACCCAGCAGTACTGTACAGTCAAGTAGTCAACATTAACTCATAAAATATTAATAAATAATGAAATACTTTTTAAATAAAATGCACAAGGATAATTAAATAATTTTTATTTGATTAAATAATTATTATTAAGTAATTAATGATGTCAATATATAAGTAATGAGATAATATATATAACTATATATAAAATATATAACTATATGTTAAGCAATAATAATAAAATAAATAATAATTGAATTCTTTTCACATTTTCTCGATAATTGCTTTCATTCTTGCTGAGATTTAATTGTGTAAATGCAGTATTGTGGTGAATTATGATGAGGTTCAGCGGCAATAATAATAATAATAATAATAATAATAATAATAATAATAATAATAATAATAGTGGGATGGATGTGTGATATAGTGGCACTTTTGTCTACTGTAATGATTGGAGTTGAGTTAGGTTTTATTATTATTGGGTTTTATTTAAACACAACGCTACTGGCTCTGACTCTGACGCTCTGATCTTGTGGTTTGTTGGAGTTTTTATGAATTAAATTTGTGGAAACGTGGGGATGTTTGCAGAAGTCGCTGCGTTTTGCTGACTGTATGGCAGTAGTTTAATTTGGTTGTCTGTGACTCTGATGTATAAAACCGTGCGCATGTGGTGGAGTCGAGTTTAAATAAAGTCACACTTGAACACTTATCAGCGCTGATAAAAGCCTCTTAAACCCCGCGAGGCCTGTGGTACTTCATGCCTGCACATGGACACGTGCCGTTTCTTTCCCAGGCTAATTTTAGGAAACAGCAGAGCTTCTGATAACAACATCTACAAATTCCTGCCCTATCTGTGGAACGTGTGTGTGTGTGTGTGTGTGTGTGTGTGAAGCAGCACAACAGCTTTATTTCATGTTTAAGGAGTGAATCCGTGACTCAGTTTGTAGATCATTCATCTTATTTAATCAGACATCACATTAGCACGAGCGTCTGCACAATTACGGCTCTGATGTTACGTCAAAAAGCCGCGATGTGTTTATTTAAAACATGTTTCAGGAAATGTGGACTGAATTGTCCTCAGGGTTTTAATCTCAGGGACGTTTATGTGGGATTTGGATTGATAACGTGCTGCTAAACCTCGTCCTCACTAGCAAGTGATATTTTCATTCATTTTCGTTCATTACGTAGATGCGCATCACTGAACGGCGATGATGTCAGCATCAAGCGACAAATCCACAGAATGATCATCTAGAACGATTCTACAGATCTTACTGAGACTTTCTGATTATTTACTCTGATTGTTTACTTTACAGGTGGAGCAGCTCACAGACGAGCAGAAAAATGGTGAGTGTAAAGTTTTATTGTGGATTAAATGAAAGATGATTAATGTTAATCCAGTCGCATTAACCTTTAAATCTTCTTTAAATAATCAGGATTGCTCTTAATACATAAGCATAAAAAT
>CM075018.1:437061-439561 GCA_037576675.1 Pangasius sanitwongsei | reverse complement strand
AATCTCTTAACATCTCGTCCTCGTGTATAATCGACGCTCCGATACGCTCAAAGCGCGTTCAGTTTATTTCTCCTGAAGGCCGAGTGAACGAGAGAAACAAACAGAATGTCTGGGAAATAAATAATTTTATCATTTTATCTCATTGTCACACACAATGTCTCAGAGCTGAGAAATCCAAACACTGCTTTAATATTTACTCATAATTTACACCACGCCTCTGCAGCTGAATTCTGCACTCTGATTGGTCAGAAGGTGTTGATTAGTTCTCTATAACAGCAGCTCTGACAGCAGGGCAGGTTTATATTAATGCACTCGCTCTAATACGTTATCGTTTCTATAGCAACAGCTCATTCACAGAGACTCGTACAGCGGACGCGCCATATTTTTTTTTTAAAAATGTGTTTTTTTCCTGTGAGGAGAAATCTGTAATTTATGTAACATGTAAGGAAGGAGTCTCCAGTGTCAGCGCTTTGTAACAGTCAGAGGTGAAGCTGTAACTAAGTTTTCTGACGTCTTCAGGACAGAGGAGTTTACGCTTCTTCGCGGTTTCTCAGTAACATGCGGAACAAGCTGCGATTTTCTTCATCTTATTAACTTGGAGAGAGAGAATAAAGAGACGCTGGTGAGGGAACGACTGTTTATAGCTGCTGTAACGTAAGCGACAACAGGAACTAACCTGTTTTACAAACATTCCACAACGTTAAATGTAACTATAAATGGATAAAAGTATGATGATTCATTCATTAATAAATTTAAAACTGTAATCTTTAGAAAATTGCTGTGGTATAAGAGGAATAAAACACGTGGGGACAGTAACTCCACTTCATCACACCAGCCCGGTGTCGATTGTTTTCCTGTAACCGTATCCCTGCAAGTGTTTTATTCCTTAGCATGCAACATGCATGCACAAAACAAAAAACCCTGTTCCTTGTGTGCGTGTGTGTGTGTGTGTGTGTGTGGTTACACAACACATGGATTCAGTAGTTATTTACAGCTGATCCCCCGAGCTGCCTGTGTGAAGGCTAATCTGATGACAGGACTCGTGTGGATGTTCTCCTCGTCTCGTGAAGCTCCACATGCTCACATCCTGAACCTGCAGTCCGATCTCGTCACACTCGGACCTTTGCTTCACACGTCACACACATTAACGTCAAACACGCTGCAGCTCTTCGGGCCCCGCGTCCTCACCACGACACCCACCAGGACAAACTCATGACACTGATCTCCTCTACGACCCACACGGCGACGGATCAGGATTAAAAACTTAACGTGTTCATTTAACACACACACACACACACACACACCGCTCTGAAATCAGAGTCTAAACACCACCTGAGAGGATTTCTGACGCCCCTCAGAGACGATAAAGCCACGCTGCACTTATTATGCGAAATTATTCTGATTATTTCTGCCTCGCGCTGCATTAAACTTGATAAAAATAAAGCGCATCAGTCCTACAGCTCAGTGTCTCATCACCCACTCAGACTGTGTCTCCAAGTTTAAATTTTGGTCTTACACTAAAATAAAGCAGAACATTACCGCTGAGAGCAGAAGTTTGCATCCCCCACATTTTGGAAGGAGAAAAAGGAAACTATTTTAGAATTTATCTAAAAAAAAAAAAAAAACCAATAAATGTGGATATGTTTGAAAATAATAACAAAAGCCCTGACCTGACAACTACTATTTTGTTCTATGGGTGTACAAACTTTTGCACCTGGGAAATAAATTTTAAATATAGTTTTAGAGACATTCTCAGTATAATTTTATAGTTAATCAGTTCTAAGGAAATCCTGTACTAGTCTTATGTTCATCCAATTAAATGCTCTCTAGAAGGTATATGCCCCGCCCCCCAGGGGCGTGTCTTGCTCTACAGTAGCAGTACATTAGCAGTAAACATGGTTCGTGTTTTCAGTGTGTTTTCGGTTGTGTGTCTTCACACACACTATTCCCTTTTCCAACTGAGAATAAATGTTTGGAGTTTATTCATGTAATGTGAAGAGGGCGGAGTTTGTACGAGTTGGTGGTCATGTGACTTTTCAAAAGGTGTTTTACAGACTTGGAGCTGTTCAGTCTTGGAATGTGGTTCCCTGAGACTGATGGAGAATTTCATCCTTATACACCGTCATATCATTTTATCTCCCACTGTGGCTCTCCGTCACCATCGGCAACACTGACGCTCAGCCTCGCCTCAAACACGTACGCAATAACTCCAAACACGCTGTCTCATCGTCTAGGATTAAAGTCGTGCTGGTTAAAGTGGACAGGCGACGGTGAGAATTAGAAAAGCGCAAGCTGCTCATCTTTCCACAGAATGTGTCTCAGAGCTTAAATACCGAGAATGATAAAGAAAATACATAATAAAGGCAGAGGAGAGCGAGATGAGGGAGAGAGCGGCGAGGGAGAGCGAGGCAGGGGAGAGAGAGGCGAGGCAGGGGAGAGAGAGGCGAGGCAGGGGAGAGAGAGGCGAGGCAGGGGAGAGAGAGGCGAGGCAGGGGAGAGA
>CM075018.1:408916-425746 GCA_037576675.1 Pangasius sanitwongsei | reverse complement strand
TCTCTCGCTCCCATCATACTCTGTCATTTTATCTGTGTGCTCTTTTTTTCTCTCTCTCTCTCTCTCTCAGCTTTATCTCTCTCTCTCTCTCTCTCTCTCTCTCTCAGCTTTATCTCTCTCTCTCAGCTTTATCTCTCTCTCTCTCTCAGCTTTATCTCTCTCTCTCTCTCTCAGCTTTATCTCTCTCTCTCTCTCTCTCTCTCTCAGCTTTATCTCTCTCTCTCAGCTTTATCTCTCTCTCTCTCTCCCTCCCGCTTTCAGCTTTATCTCTCTCTCTCCCGCTTTCAGCTTTATCTCTCTCTTTCTCTCTCCCGCTTTCAGCTTTATCTCTCTCTTTCTCTCTCCCGCTTTCAGCTTTATCTCTCTCGCTCTCTCTCTCGCTTTCAGCTTTATCTCTCTCTCTCTCTCTTTCTCTCTCCCGCTTTCAGCTTTATCTCTCTCTCTCTCTCTCTCTCCCGCTTTCAGCTTTATCTCTCTCTCTCTCTCTCTTTCTCTCTCCCGCTTTCAGCTTTATCTCTCTCTCCCGCTTTCAGCTTTATCTCTCTCTCTCTCTCTCCCGCTTTCCGCTTTCAGCTTTATCTCTCTCTCTCTCTCGCTTTCAGCCTTATCTCTCTCTCTCTCTCCCGCTTTCAGCTTTATCTCTCTCTCTCTCTCTCGCTTTCAGCTTTATCTCTCTCTCTCTCTCTCTCTCGCTTTCAGCTTTATCTCTCTCTCGCTTTCAGCTTTATCTCTCTCTCTCTCTCGATTTCAGCTTTATCTCTCTCTCTCTCTCGCTTTCAGCTTTATCTCTCTCTCTCTCTCTCGCTTTCAGCTTTATCTCTCTCTCTCTCTCTCTCGCTTTCAGCTTTATCTCTCTCTCTCGCTTTCAGCTTTATCTCTCTCTCTCGCTTTCAGCTTTATCTCTCTCTCTCTCTCGCTTTCAGCTTTATCTCTCTCTCTCTCTCGCTTTCAGCTTTATCTCTCTCTCACACAAAATCTCTCTCTCTCTCTCGCTTTCAGCTTTATCTCTCTCTCACACAAAATCTCTCTCTCTCTCTCACACACATACATTCTCTCACTCTCTCTCTCCCCATCACTCTCTCTCCGTCTCTTCTCTCAGCAGCTGTACATGTGAGTGGGAGGAGGTTACACCCCTGACCTGGTCCTGACAGAACAGCAGGACGTTGTGCGGTGCCGAGCTGAAGGCTGTGCTCAGGTAGGACTGGAGCTCGCTCACTGACACGGTGTGACCTGCAGCCGGGCCGCTCTGCGGCGGCAGTGAAAACCTGGAGGAAAAAAATTTAAAAAATCGTATTACACTCGTATCTGGCATGATAAGGCTAACATTAAGCTAATATGCCTGCAGTAAAATAGCTTGGTAGAGTTATAAAATTATTAAGAATATCGTGAAACCGTGATATTTTTATCCCTCCGCGATATGAAACCGTATCGGATGAGCAGAGACGCTGCAGCACTGGACAGCGACTACAGACCACAGACGCACTGCGGAACCGATTACTGACTACAAACTCGCTTTAATTATGAAAAGTGAGGTGTTTAGTGCTCATGGAGAAAACCGTGAGGTAAAAACAGCATGAAAAGCGCCGTTAAATGAGCACAGAGCTACATGTCGAGCTACCCGAGCTAACTGCTGAGCTAGCTTAGCGTCACACTATCCCGCAAACACGACTAATATTTCACCTGAGCTAAAGTAATAATTTACCCATTACTGGTCCACAGCAGCAGAGGAACCTGTTCTGTGCATTTTCCAACCGCGAAAACACCGAGCAGAGCCGCCACAAGCATCACCACCGCGGCGCGGACAGCGGGCATCCTCACAGCCGCCATGTTCAGCTTCACCACCGGCTCTCAGTGACGTCACCCCCCGCGTGCCACTGTCACGATTAACTTATAAATATTTGCACCCCCGGATATCCGGTCACTTCTGTTTGGTTGAACGCAGGGGCCAAAAATAGTAAATAAACGTAGATAATAATATATATTTTTTTCTTTTTTGCGTGTTTCTTTATAAGGTGTATGAAAAAAAACTATAAGAATTATGTTTTCGAAAGATCTTAGCTTTAAAAAAAAAAACGCCTAATATTAAAGAAAAATAAATCGCCGATTTAATTCCTCCAAATCACCTCCATTCAGTGCAATGCAAATATATTAACACTTGGTATTATTTAAATATTATTTTTAGATCGTCGTTATTTGGAAACTCCACTTAAACCTTAAACACGGCGTATTGTCAGTCTGAATTTGAATCAGGCGAACCCGGCAGTCACCAAAGGGTCCTAAGGGTACAGTCTGTGCAACGGTGCACAATATAACACTACAGACCACGTGACCATCAGCCCCACTGATCTTACAGTGTACTAACGTCATGAGCTAGTTTTCCTATCAGAAATACTTCTACATTATCACAAATCAGAAATATATATAATTTTATGAGCTACAGAGATAATTTTACAAATCTGTAACAAATTTAACAAGCAAAAAACAGCCACTATAAAGTTCTAATACTAATAATAATCTGGTGCTGATGTGCCAGAATATTAAACATTTCTTTATTTAAGAAATATTTAATCTGATATATCTGATATGCACCATTCTGTCATAGTGTTATGACTTTTATTTTTATTGAAATATTATAACTTTATTCTGAAAATCGTGTATTTTTATTTTGTTAAGCAGTGTCCCTAAAACGCTGCTGTAGTTTTGTAACCTGTAATGATGATCGTGACATTTTAATCTAATTATTATTATTATTATTATTATTATTATTATTTGTAATATGAACATTGCAGAGATGTAAATTAGAATTGTAGTCTTTAATATGAGGATTTTATCCATGTCCTTTTGGGACATTTAAGATTTGTGATTCATAACAATCCTCTGCTCATCATGCTGTTTTTGCAGTTTACAGTGAACTCAGATAAATAAATAAATAACTCCATATCAACTGGCACATGATTTAATTCGCTTCATAATCGTGCTTTAAGTAATGACTTTGATTCGATCGCATTTTAACTCACAGTCCACTGTTACAGCGCAGAGGCCCAGTGTTTGCACTGGATTGCGTATCATCAGTACGAGAGCTTTCTGTCCTCCGCATGCTGTAGAAATGAAGACGCTTCTCACCACAGTATGATTTAAATCATGCGAAAACACGACGAACAGTTTAATCATCTTTTCTCTCCGGAGCACACGGGGACGAACTGTCCCAGGTTTTTACAGACCGACTGCAAACATTCTCAGAATCAGACGATTATCTGCACATCAGTTAGAAAAGACATCCAAATAATGAACAGAGACAAATTTTATAAAGATTATTGATGTGTAATTTAACATTTTTTTCATTTTCTTATTTCAAGTGCAGCTGCCAGGATAATGAAAGGAAAAACAAACAAACCAATATCTATGAAATACTCCTTCAGAATTAGATATTTATCTCTAACTTTTTATAACGTCGTTTTATAACGTTTATAACGTAACTCCTGGAACGATACGAAAAACCGAAAAACTGAAAAATTATAAACCTCCCTGCGTGTCTGCGGAAAAACACGACTCCAGCATTTTGATTTAATTTAAATAAATAACTTCCAAACTTACACACAGAAAATTGAGAAAAACCCTTAAAGCTTCTTCGGTTGTTCCTCTGGGAATCTCTTGAAGGTTCTGTTTAGAACCCATGAGCATGATGTAGAACCCTTTCTGAAGGCTGCAAACCCTTAATTACCCAAAGAACCCATAAAGAACCCTTTCACTAAGCTGAATGTTAAACTCCTGACAGGTTCTAGATATTAAGAAGAAAATAATGAGCAATAATTTGGAGTTTGTGCCGCACACTCACGCAGCTAACACACACACTCTTAGAACAAAAGGGTTCTTTAAGGGTTCTTTAAGAGGATAAGTCAGCTTTCTTAGCTTTCAGAAAAGGGTTCCACTTGAAAATCATTCTGATTTCTGGAACTTCATTCAGGAAAACATTCAGTTGTGGGGTTCTACATTCTTCCAGGGTTCCTTTTAGCGAGTAACATTTCTACAAGGGTTCTACTTGGAACCTTCTCTGAGAGGGAACACTCAGTTATAGAGTTCTACACTATTTAAGGGGATATTTCACTGGATTATTAATGGTTCTTCACTTTCCAAAAAAAAGAGGTTCTATTAGGAACCCTTTCTGAGGGTTCTACATTCTTCAAAGTTTCCTTTTAATAAGTAATAATTTTTAGCTTTCTACAGGTGTTCTAAAGGGAACCCTTTCTGAAAGGACCAAAAGGAGAGCTCTATATTATTTAAGGGATCAATCTTTAATTAAGGGTTCTTCATTTCCTAAAACGGTTCTAACTGGAACCTCATAGTGAAACAGTTATAGGGTTGTATATTATTTAGGGGGAATTTCCGGTTCTCTGCATCGCAGACGCTGACTGGCGTGCACTCAGCTGTGGATTATTACACATTCTTCAAGGCTCACTGGATAATTAAGGGTTCTCCGTTTCCTAAAAGTGTTCTGCTTAGAACCTTCTCTGGAAGAGAAGTATTAAAGTGTTAGAAGTATTAAAGTATTTAAGTGTTCTTCACCTTCTGAAACGGTTCTCCTTTCTGATAAACACTCTGATGTAGATTCTACACAGAACCTTTAAACGTTCTCCCAAAAGGGGAACCAAAGAAGCTCTTAAAGGCGCCTGAAGGAAAGACCCTCTTCCTCCACACACCACACTAACAGGTTAGAAATGAATTTAATAAACAGTGTAGAAATTACAGTCGCTGGTTGAGATGCACTTGTAATAACTGCATTAAAAATCTAAAACTGGTATAAAAATGTTCTCTCTCACGTACAGGATCGAGTGAGAGATCGAGTGAGTTTCGTATTTCACATAAACGGAGAAGGTTTTCGTATCCGTGAGGTTCATCGTGGAGCTCGGAGGAGCGCTGAAGGAACCTATCGGAAGGAACCTATCGGAAGGAACATCTCTGAAGGACACTTTACACACTCGACCGTTCACCTCATTCAGCCTCACTCCATTTCAGTCTGATCAGTGTGTGTGTGTGTGTGTGTGTGAGTCCATGTCCAGCGTATCCTGCAGGTTCTCCAGCTGTGTGTGGATCACCGGCTGGTCTGGATCCTCTGATGAAGAGCTTCAGCCTGGGATTTTAAAGTGCGGAACTCGGCCTGGATGAAGTCCGTCAGCGTTTTCCTCATTTCCACCTGCAGCTCAGAACACACACAGCTTTTAATCACCGGAACATTCCGCTCCAGAGCGAGAGAAAAAAATCATCACAGGAGTGAACGAACGTGAAATATAATACACAAACCGCACTGCTTTTCATTAGTCACCTGAAGAAAACGTTCCACACTGAAAAGCAACACCTTCACTGCTTCACTGTTCTTATTACTGCTCTTCATTCCTTTTTAAAATATTAAACACTGACTCAGAAGTGACTGTAATTCCACACTGCATTTCATCTTCATCACTGTGCTGCAGACGCGCTGCGCTGATTAATAAAATAATTAACAAATAACAAACCGTAAAAGTTGTGACTGCGTAAGTATAAGCATACTCCTGTTCCTGGAAGAACCCAGAGTGTGTTAGAGAAAACACCTAAACACAGCATCATGAGGACCAAGAGCGACCAAAACAAATGCAGGATGAAGTTCTGGAAAAGTGTCAGTCAGGGTTCGGAAGAAAAACTATTTCAGACCCGTGACCTCGCTAATCATCTAATCATCTGCTGGTTATAATGATAATTCCATATAAATCCTACAAACATTCAACCAATCAGTCTTCAGATATCACACTGAAGAGAATCTCGGACGGACGGACAGACAACCCAGAAACTAAACCCCCGAGTGACAGAGGGATAAAAATGGAAAGAATATGGCACAACTACGACCCGTGACAGAAAGAGGGGATTAGTCAGAGAAACAAGGTTCTGCTGTGAGCTGTGAGGATTTTATTTATATGAACACTTTATCATCTTTTAGTAATAATTCTTAAAAAAAAAAAAAAAAAAAAAAAAGATTTTGATTAAGAGCTCAGTGCAGCAGGAATGAAGAAACCAGTAAGACTCTGTAAAAAGTATTTCCTTATATGGAAATAGCAATACATCATAAAAAAAAACAAACAAAAAACACCAATTTCATGACCTTCTGAGTGCAGCTTAGGGCTGTGATTGGACAGTGACTGCATTTCAGTGTGGCACAAATGCAACACAGTGATGAAAGTGAAGTTCTGGCACAACGATGACGATGACGATGATGATGATGATGATGAAAATCTTACCGGACTTTTATTTTCCGCTCTCAGGGCTTCGACTATGTGCTTCACTGTAAAAGGTTTTCCGACTAACACAGTTACTCTCTGTAAATAAATCACATTTCCACAGTGAGCCAGTTTTTGACTAAACAGGGAGAGTATAGAGAGAGTGGCGTTAGCTCAGCGCTCACCTTTCCTGCTCGAGGGATGTACGGACTTTTATTAGGAAGAACATCATTCAGACCTGCGGAAAGAAAAAATACATCAGGAGAGAAAAAACACAGCTGACAGAAAAGGGGAACGAGACACCAGGGCTGTACGATATGATGAGAAGAAATTTATATCGTGAAATATTAACCGTTTGTTATATTGTGATTATGTATAAGGATTGTGTAGCATAAAAATATCTTCACGGATGAAAAAGTGTGACAAATTAGAGAAAAATTACTTTCTGCTGCTGCCTGAAACCTGATACTCTTTTGTGACTCCGATTTACAATAAACTATACAAAATAAAAACAATAAGATTTTCATCTGTAATATTTTTAGCACATCACTCATCCCTAACAGCAATATGGCGAGACGAACAAAATATTACTGATAATATTTATAATTTAACTTCTTTCTGCTGGAAATAGATTCGGTACAATAAACATGTCCAGGCAATTATTCTGAAAAGGTGAAAATAAAATAAAATCAAATTCAGTTACGCAACGTTCCGTTATCGTTTCCATAGTAACAGCTCATTCACAGGGACTCGTACAGCGGACGCTTCACCGATAATAAACAGATTAAATAATCGTTGTTATGGTGAAGTTTTCTTAAAGTAAAGAGAAATGTGTTTATGTAACATGTATGGAAGGAGTCTCCAGTGTCAGCGCTCTGTAACAGTCAGAGGTGAAGCTGTAACTTTAAGTTTTCCGACGTCTTCAGGACAGAGGAGTTTACGCTTCTTTGCGGTTTCTCAGTAACATGCGGAACAAGCTGCGATTTTATGTTTTATCTTATTAACTTGAAGAGAGAGAATAAAGAGACGCTGGTGAGGGAACGACGGTTTATAGCTGCTGTAACGTAAGCGACAACAGGAACTCACTCTGATAAAAAGTCTGAAATGTTGTTCTTTAATAAATAAATAAATAAACTGTGAGACTCACCGATGTGCCACAGGGGTAAGATAACGGGATGAAGTGAACATTCAGCTATCAAACGCCCGACTCCTGCAGGACATTAAACACATCAGGATCATTAAATGTAAATCTAAAGCGTGAAGAGAAACACGCGAGAAACACGCGGGAAACACGACTCACCCCACTTTAACCTGATGAACTCCTCCGTCATGTTCACCTTCCCTGAAAAACAGAAAGCGTGTGTGTTTTTCTTCAACCTGAAACCTGAAAGATTTCTGCGTGTATTTTATACGTGAAGCTCTGAATCCTCTCACCTTCTGGGAATATGTGCACCCAGTCGCCCTGGTTCAGCCTCTCGACCAGGAAGTCCATTCCTCTCTGATACACTCCATCACCTACACGTCACACCACAGCCTCGTCACTTAAAGCAGCCGTGTGTAAACTTCAGCCGCTAATGCAAATATTAACAAGCACTTCACCCTGTACAATAATCACAACCACCACAACAACCACGATAATCACAACCACCACAACAACCACAACCACCACGATAATCACAACAACCACAACAATCACAACCACCACAACAACCACGATAATCACAACCACCACAACAACCACAACCACCACGATAATCACAACCACCACAACAATCACAACCACCACAACAACCACGATAATCACAACCACCACAACAACCACGATAATCACAACCACCACAACAACCACAACCACCACGATAATCACAACCACCACAACAACCACAACCATCACAACAACCACAATAATCACAACCACCACAACCACCACGATAATCACAACCACCACAACAATCACAACCACCACAACAATCACAACAACCACAACAATCACAACCACCACAACAACCACAATAATCACAGCAACCACAATAATCACAACAACCACAACCAACACAATAATCACAACCACCACAATAATCACAACCACCACGATAATCACAGCCACCACAAACACCACAATAATCACAACCACCACAACAACCACAACCACCACAACAACCACAACAACCCCGCCCGTTGCCCATTAAGAGTGACTTTTTAAAGGAAGAGGGTGGAGCAGTGATATTCCAGCTGGAACGTGAGATCCACTGTATTGTGAATCAAGTTTTTCTAACTTTATCTATCTTTAAAATTATATTGTTATTATAAGCACAGAAACACCTTCAGACGTTACATACTGCAGCTTTAAAGGAGTATATCAGTATAGAAACATCGCATACTGCCCCTTTAAACACGTACATAAGGATGGGTGACTTTGAACCACCATATATACCTCGAACCACCGGAACACACTTCCCTCTGCTGAAAAAGCGAGAGTGGAATTCCCTCGTGAAGCAAATATCCGACGCCGCCGGGGTCCTGAGCAAGAAAATACACATAACACACACATACAGGTGTGAAACATCTAATAAAATCCAATTTCATATTTAATTTTAAAACAAAATATATATTCTGAAGTTGAAAGAATAACAACTATTATTATTATTATTATTATTATTATTATTATTCCCAGACTCTTTACTCGCCATCTCATTCTCTTCCAGTTCCACAGCTGCCGAAGCCTCAACACCCCTGAAAGAAAGAAAAAACTCAGTATTTTTTTATATTTAACTGATTCACATGTATGTATTGTATATGAACTGTCTTTTTTTCTGGTGTGTTTGCAGAAATCCAGAGGACTCATTTCGATTCTGAGTCTTTATCTTTGAGTATTTATGCATTGTGTTGTTTTTTTTATTTCTGTAACTTACATGATGACTTTTCCAGCGTGACGATTCAAAATCAAAATAAAATCATTTTTATCCATTATGAAATGCTTGGTGTATTTAGTGATTTTTTTAGTGTGGTACTGCAGTTTTTAAGTGTAAAATTCTGATTATAATGTTCTGTGCCTCAGGAAACAACTGCAATGTATCAGAGTATGTATGTATGTATGTATTTCCTTCCCTACCCTCAGACACTCCTCTAAGCTGACTCTTCTTCTACTGAGCGGATCTATATGACTCCTCTAAGCTGACTCCCTCCACATGACTCCTTTACCCAAAATACCTCCACCTGATTTCTCTAACCAACTCCTCCTCTACCCAGCGGATCTATATGACTCCTCTAAGCGACTCCCCTAAGTGACTCCCCTAACTGGCTCCACTAACTGGCTCCACTAACCGACTCATCTAACCGACTCATCTAAACCACTCTTCCACCTGGCAAATCTACATGACTCCTCTAAACGACTCCACTAAGCGACTCCTCTAAGAGACTCCTCTAAAGGACTCCTCTAAAGGACTCCACCCACCCCAGATGTGCGGGTCATCCATGCAGGACTGGTGATTGGACACAGTGATGAGGGGCGTGTCCTGAGGCCGTTCATCCACCAGGTCCAGCAGAACGTCCTGGTTGTGCACTGACAAAGAGTTCATATACTCTGAGGAGCAGAAGGTCATGTGATCAGAGACGGCGTTTTTATAAAGAACAGCTCCCAGTCAGAGTGAATGTGGAGAGGAGGAAGTGGGACTCACTGGTCCACAGGTAGCTGTATGATCCCACCATGCCCATCACGAACGCGCTGGATATCCTCCAGCCCAGACGGGGGCACTGTGGGAACGGCCATGTCACCTGCAGGGGCATGAGGAGAGGAGTGCGGCACAGCACCCGGACACACACTGCACCACCGGCAAGACAGAAAAGCATCACAAACAAACTTTTAACCGAACACGCAGAAAGTCAAATGTCTTATAGAGTTTATTTACACCCTGATGTTGATTATTTTCCTCTAACAGCACGTCCCCAAGTGTTTTATTCCTCTTACACCACAGCAACTTACCAACAGTTATAACTTTTATTGTGTTGAAGACGTCAGAAAACCTAAAGTTACAGCTTTACTTCTGACTGTTACAAAGCGCTGACACTGGAGACTCCTTCCATCAATGTTACATATATCACGGAAAACATTTTTAATCCGTTTCTGTGGACCGCCCGCTGTACACGTCCCTGTGAATGAGCTGTTACTATGGAAACCATAACGTATTAGAACGAGCGCATTAATATAAACCTGCGCTACTGTCAGAGCTGCTGTTATAGAAAACTAATCAACACCTTCTGACCAATCAGAGCGCAGAACTCATCAGCGCTGTGGTGTCAGTGATTAAACTTAGGCTAACACTTTTAGTGTCTTTATTTGAGTTTAAACTAAAACCTTCTTATATGTTTTAAGGAATTTATTTTACAGGAATTTACAGATTTTTTTTATTTCTCTGCGTTACACAAACGCATTTATGAATGAAGGTGTGTGAAACCGGAAGTGGCTCCTACCATTCCATTTCCGAACATTAGTGAAGAATTATTAGTCTAATCTCAGACAGGACGGAACAATATTCGTGTTTTGAGTGAATTCTCCTCATTAAAGCCCACAGCTTGGTTCATAATCATTAATAGCGCAGTGTGATGTTAGATTAGATTAAAAACTCTCTCACCTTCTCTGTCCCGGTGGCTGGTGGGTCAGGCAGAGAGACCCGCTCAAACCGGAAGTAGCTGCCAGGCAGAAACAAGGAATTGTGGGAGATGCAGTTTCAGATGGGGGGGAAGGGGGAGGGGGGCAGAACGTCAGAAAAAGAAAGAAAGTCAAAAATAAAAAACATAAATTGCAAATACTATTTAAAAAAATGGTTAAATTGGTTAAAAAAAAAGGAAGATAAATTTGTTAAATGTTAATGTCAGCCAAAGAAACATTAATTATAAGAAAGAACTTTTATACTATTATTATTATTATTATTATTATTATTATTATAGCGGTAATAATGAAAAAATAAAAAAGACAGCCGTGTTTAAGAAAATTAAAAACAAACATAAAATCAACATCATACAAAAGTAACCAAAATAAACAGGAAATAAATGCATAATTTTTAGCCCTGTCAAAAATTAATATTTTATTGCAAAAACATTTTAAAGATTCTGTAAAAATAATAATAATAATAATTAAAAAACCCACATTATTTACATTTTCCATGAAGAACTATTACATTAAAAATAAAATTTACAGAGGTGATACTGCAATCGAAACAAATTATAACATCTTTAAGATTAATATCACATTTAGCTAAAAAAAAATTACGATGATTTAGTTTTTAGAATAATTGCATTAAAATAATAGAAGAATATTTCGTCCAGTTTTCAGACTCTGAAGTTGCGGAAGTCTCTGCGTCGCGCTGACACGTCATCACCCCGCGCATGCGCACTCGGTATGTTGTGCTGGTCTCCCCGCTAGGCCCGAAGCCTCGGACTAAATTAGAAACGGGATCCGCCGTGTGACGCGTCGCGATGGAGGCCATGGAAACGGACATCGACTCGGAGCTGATGCAGAAGTTCAGCTGCATGGGGACGACCGATAAAGACATCCTGATAACCGAGTTCCAGAGGCTGCTCGGGTTCCAGCTCAATCCCGCTGGATGTGCTTTTTTCCTGGATATGACGAACTGGTACAAACACTTAGCATTAGCTAAGCTACCAAATCAGCCTAGCATGCTAGCTAATTCAGTTAGCTTAAAAATATTATTATTATTATTATTACTATTTATATATTTATACATTTAGTTACAGTATTGCTTAAACATCATCAAAACTAAATAGACATATTTAGAAATTTATACGATTAGCTCTATCAATTAGCTTATTAGCTAAACATGCTAATTAGCTGTTGTTCTCCCACTAGCCATCAGGTTACATCGCTGTCTCTGTTAGTCTGCTAATCTGATTTTTCTGTTATTAATTTTTATGTGTGTGTCTAAATAAATTGACTAAACGTTACTTGGGCTATTTTATATGTATTATAATATGTGAGTTTTGTTATTTTATTTTGTATTTTTCATTTATTTTTATTGCTGTGTAAATTCACTGACTTTATAATGACAGCTCATGACTCAAACACACACTTCCTTCTGTTTCTGCCTCATTTCTAACAAATGTGTGTCTCTGAGTGTAAATATGACTCTAGGTTACATTACACAGGCAATAAAGTGACTTTAATATGGAATTTAGTAATGATTTGTACATTTAAAAGGATTATAGTCTGCATTAATGACTAAACAGTTATGGAGTTATGATGAAGGATAGAGAGAGACATAATTCAGTGTACTAGCGATTAATTTCAGACATTCCTGTTATAAATAATATATTTATGTATAATATGTCGATAAATCAGTTTTTACATATAGTGTTAAGTCACTTGACTGGTGTGTTACAGGAACCTCCAGGCTGCGATCGGAGCGTATTACGACTTCGAGAGCCCCAGCGGCTCGGCCCCGTCCATGTCGTTTGTGGAAGACGTGACTATCGGAGAAGGAGAGTCGATTCCACCGGACACTCCTTTTATCAAGACGTGGAGGATACAGAACACGGGTACTGTATACACAAAATGCACGCAGTTCTGACCGATCAGAATCCAGATTTCACCTCCGTGTTGTGCTGCAGGTTCAGAGGCGTGGCCTCCAGGTGTGTGTCTCAGGTACACCGGTGGAGATCAGTTTGGTCACGTGAACTTTGTCATGGTCCGCTCTCTGGATCCTCAGGAGATTGACGATGTGAGTGTACAGATGCGCAGTCCTCGTGCTCCCGGCATGTACCAGGGCCAGTGGAGGATGTGCACCGCTACCGGACTCTTCTACGGAGGTGAACGCTCACGATATAATGTGTAGGATTATATTATATATTATATATCGTGATATTTTGATAATTTCGATATATCGAGCAGCCCTAGTGGGGGGTGATGTTCTTATACAGTATTATTGTCTCAGGGAGGTACACGGAGTAATTTAGGAGAAAAACAAGTGCTGTGATGTCCTCCTGATGATCAGGGTCTAGTAGAGGACTGAGGTGGTATTAAACCTTACTGTTTGTTCCTTTAGGGTTTGATTTTAATCTTGAGTTCACACCAGAAAACAGAAAAGCTACAGGTCATTTACTTCCTGTATAATCTTTACAACAAAGAGCCGCAATTCCTGCAACAAGTGACTTTATTTTAATAAACGCCCAAAAAGAAGAGCTGAGGGTGCCAATACTTTCAGGCTGAATCAGTAGGGAAAAAAATCTGATGTTCTGTCGTATGTTCTGGAGCATCATTATGCTGTGCCCCATGTGGGGAGACTGAAATACTTTCAATCAGAACTCATTTATTGATCAGTTGTGATGTTTCCTCTGAAATGGTGCAGAAAAATGAGGTTATAGAAGAGAGATTATGAGAGGACATAAGGCTGAGAGAGTCACTGAGCCTTACTGTCTCACAGAAATTATTCTAATCAGGACCATTCTGACCAATCAGAGATCAGCACTGTTTATAGCCCCGCCCACATTCAGGGCAGGTCTGTAGTAGGAGTATTAATCAGGAAGTAATGGAAATAAAGATCTGGGATTTTGTTAGTGTGACCATGTCCTCCTCTTCCTCCTCTTCCTCCTCTTCTTCCTCTTCCTGCTCATCCTCCTCTTCTTCCTCTTCCTGCTCATCCTCCTCTTCTTCCTCTTCTTCCTCTTCCTCCTCTTCTTCCTCTTCTTCCTCTTCCTCCTCTTCCTGCTCGTCCTCCTCTTCTTCCTCTTCCTGCTCGTCCTCCTCTTCCTGCTCGTCCTCCTCTTCCTCCTCTTCTTCCTCTTCTTCCTCTTCCTGCTCGTCCTCCTCTTCTTCCTCTTCCTCCTCTTCTTCCTCTTCTTCCTCTTCCTCCTCTTCCTGCTCGTCCTCCTCTTCCTGCTCCTCCTCCTCTTCCTCCTCTTCTTCCTCTTCCTGCTCGTCCTCCTCTTCTTCCTCTTCTTCCTCTTCTTCCTCTTCCTGCTCGTCCTCCTCTTCCTGCTCCTCCTCCTCTTCCTCCTCTTCTTCCTCTTCTTCCTCTTCCTGCTCGTCCTCCTCTTCTTCCTCTTCTTCCTCTTCCTCCTCTTCCTCCTCTTCTTCCTCTTCCTCCTCGTCCTCCTCTTCCTCTCTTCTTCCTCGTCCTGCTCGTGCTCCTCCCGTGGTGTAGATGTGATCTGGGTGATCCTGAGTGTGGAGGTTGGAGGTCTCCTGGGCGTGACCCAGCAGCTGTCCTCTTTCCAAGCGGAGTTTAACACACAGCCTCACCGCAGCGTGCAGGACGACTACAACCCCTTCGCCTCGCCGCACGACGCCACGCAGAGCGACAGCAGCCTTAAAGACTCCACGCTGACGCAACGCACCGCGCCGTCGAACGGCTCGGTAACCATAGCAACCAACAACCTGCAAAACAGCGTATCAGCCACGCACGATCAGGTGAGATTTCAGAGAAGACTGATGTGTGAAATCTGTAGCGATGCCGTCTCTCTGCGTCTCTGTGGGTTTCCTCAGGGTTCTCCAGTTTCCTCCCACATTTTTTTTTTATTTTTTATAATTTTTTATTTCAAAGTGCGATTTTTATTTTTCACACATAAAATAAAATATTTTCATGTAGGTATGTTGTTTTATTATTCACATGCAATTTTCCTCACATAATTAAATTATCTTCACTTTCGTTTTGTTCACATTTTTAAATACGTTTTATATAAAATTCCTCGTGATTTTATATTTTATTTGGTGTTTTTTTCTAATGTAGAACATACATTTTTAAAAACTTTTTTGCATTTATTTTTCCTCGTGTGTGTTTTTTTTGTGCACATTTTTCACTTATTTTATTTTCATCTGGTTTAATTTTGCGCATTAATATTTTTTCGATGATTTATACGTGATTTAATTTATTTTCACGTTATTTTTCTCAGATGTAGAGCGCGTGGTTTGTTTTATTTTTCTGTGTTATTTTTTAAATAGACGATTCAGATATTTTTCACTTGTTAGTATTGTAAAGTGAAGTGCTCATTTGCATATCTGTGTTGAGGTTTCTACAAATTACTGTAGGATTTTTTATTTAAATGTTTTATATATTTATGTATGTGATATGTTTTTTCTCTTCTTCTAACTAAATCTGTTTGTTTTTATTTTTCCTCCCCAGCCGTACGGACCTCATCCGTTTGGACAATCGTAAACAAAAGATTATATTTTTTTTATTTGTTCATAAGGAATGAAAACGCTGCCTTGGCTTATGTGGATTAACCAGTGGGCGGGGCTAAATATAGCAGACTCCGCCCCTTCTGGATATCCTCATGAATGTAATCAGAGTGTGTGAATGCTAATTTAAGAAGAATGCTTGCTGAATATTTTAAGAAAGACTGGATTATGGATTTTTATTATTATTATTATTATTATTATTAATGATGCGTGATGATCGGAGACGCAGCGAAGACCCGAGTGGTAAACGTTTATAATGCACTGAAGATCATTTCAGCCACAGCTTACTGCAAAACTGCAAAAGATTTACGTTTTTGTGTAGAAAGACAAGAGAAACGTGCCACTGAGGAACAAGCCATGTGATTTAAATTAGTTTACGACATTTACAGAGGAATATTTTGATAAAAATAACAGAATATCTGAAAATCTGACCGGTTATCTGTCTTCCATCTTTTCTTTATTTTACACATACAGCATTTATTTTCTTTAATACTTGTTAAATCTACTTCTAGTTTTATTTATGATCTGATGTTTGCCGAACGCATGTGCTGGATGTTTTAATATAGTTTACTGTTTTACTGAAATTTCAGGTCACGGGAAATAAAGAGTTTTATTCAGCTTTTAAATATTTAACTCTTTCTGGGATGAATCAAGGTGTAAAGTATATGAAGTGCTCCGTATTAATCTTTTAAAATTAAATTATATCTATAGCTCCTTTAATTCAGGGCAGTTCTGTGTGAAAGTCTTAGACACGTAAAGAAATTCTGTGCTATCAAAAAGAATGAAACGAATCGTTTCTTCAGATATAAATGGACCATAAATATCAGTAAAAGTAATTATTAAACCTTTAATAAACTTAGTAATAAGAATTAATCAGCGTGACGCTTTACCTTTAAAGCTGTATCGGTTCTCTCAGGTTCTCCGTTTTATACAGAAATCAGCTGTACGGTTTTCTTGTGTCTTGAAAAAGGAGGTTTTATTTTCAATTACTGAATTTCTTTACCCACAAACAAACATTTTTCTGTGTAATATTTCATATTTGAAATGTTTGGAACTTTTGCGTTTTGTACGCACACAGCAATGCGGAAGAGAACAAAAACATCTAAAACAGAATTTATATATTTTGAATAATAATTTGGGTGCCAAGACTTTTGCACAGTACTGTGTGTGTGTTTGTGGATATGTGTATATATATATATATATATATATATCCACACACACATACACAGTTCTGTGCAAAAGTCCTGGCACTCAATTTTTTTAGTACAATCTTTGTTATAGATGTTTATTTTCTGACTTCTACATTATTGATTCAGTGCAAAAACACTTTAGATTCCAAACATTAGTTTTCCAGCACAGAATGAAACGTTACAGAAAAATGTTTGTATGTCAGTA
>CM075018.1:361307-408816 GCA_037576675.1 Pangasius sanitwongsei | reverse complement strand
TGACTCTGTTTCATTTATTACTGTTTACTGCTCTTTATAGTGTTTTTTAATGTAGAAACATTTAATTTCATTATTTTGGAGGCGTCTTTGATCTACAGCATTTCTTTACATGCACCTAAGACTTTTGCACAGTGCTGTATGTGTGTGTATATAAATATATATATATATATATATATATATATATCAATGTTTTTTTAAATGTGGATAAAACAGTCAGGAATATACAAACTGTAATTAAGTTTGAAATTCAGACTTTTGCTTGTTGTTTGTTTTCTTGTTTTCTTCATGAGGAACTTCCTGGAGTGTGCTGTAGTTTGGGATGTTTGAGCTTTTCTTTGTGGTCTGATTGAGAGTTGAGATATTTGCATAAAGGACCGCTGACATCATCCCTGTGACCGTTTTGTCAGAAATGAAAAGTAAATAAATGAAAGCGGTGAAACTCCACATTCAAGTGTTCAAATATTGACACAAGTCTAACAAAGCACACAATCCATAAACACTTTGGCCGTGTGACCCTCATCACTTCCTGTATGTGACCTGCCAGTAGGGGGCAGTATCACTCCGTCACAGAGGACATACACACAGCCAGCGTGATGAAGCGGAGTTACCCTTCCCATCCTGACATGTTCCCATGTGTTTTATTCCTCTTACACCACAGCAATTTGACAACGGTAACAATTTTATACTTATTAAAGTACAAGATGTAATTTTTTACCCTTAATAATACAAGTGAGTTCCTGTTGTCGCTTACGTTACAGCAGCTATAAACAGTCGTTCCCTCACCAGCTTCTCTTTATTCTCTCTCCAAGTTAATAAGATAAAAAAATAATCGCAGCTTGTTCCGCATGTTACTGAGAAACCGCAAAGAAGCGTAAACTCCTCTGTCCTGAAGACGTCGGAAAACTTCAAGTTACAGCTTCACCTCTGACTGTTACAAAGCGCTGACACTGGAGACTCCTTCCATACATGTTACATACACACATTTCTCCTTACAGAAAACTTCACCATATCAACAATTTTTTCTTTGTTAAATAACACTAATATTTTTAGTCTTTATTTTCTTCAGGGTTTTAAATTTGTAAGACTTTAATTTCTTTCTTTCTTTCTATTTATTTATTTATTTACTTACTTACTTACTAATTTCAAGCTTAAATTTCTTCTACTTCTAAGTTCAAAATTCAAATGAGTGAAAATTCGTACATTTGGGATTAACAATCTTATTTATGTTAGTATCATAAGAATAAAAAATATATATGTTGGCCCATAGTCAAGATATTTTTAATTGCTAAAGTAAATTCTAGAAATTTGGTTTTCCCTCACAGCTTGAGTGAATATTTATTTTACTTTTATATTCTTTTATATTCTTTTATAAGTTCTTTATGAGTTCTTTATGAGTTCTTTTAGACTGGTGTGCTTTTCTCACTCAGTAGTGTTTAGCTATTTTCGGTTCTTGTGTTAGTTTTTTACTTTAAAAATATTTTAGACTTTGAATAACTAGTTTCTTTCACACCTTTATCGTGTGTAAAGTGTCGTATCAGTGGTTCAGGAGATTTTCTCCCACAGATGCAGCTCGGATTCCTGACCCCTGAGTAAAACCTTTAACTCTCGAACTCTCAGCTCGGGAATTTGGATAATTAAGTAAATCAGAAGGTTAAAACTTCACCGCTGGTGACTTTACCGAGATGATGTGGCCGACTCGGGTTACTTCAGGTTACTTAGTTCCACTGTGAATTATGATTAAAGGTGAATTTATTTAAGAGCGATGCAGATTGTCCAGTGCGTGAGCCTTCACCTGAAGGAACGCTGTTTAAACATCAGTGACATAACAGAGGAAATGATTAACGGCGCACTGCGTCGCTTTGTAGTAGAGTTTACTTTAAAAATATCCTTCAAAAAGCTTTTCAGATTTTCACCGGCATCAAAAAAGTCTTTCTTCTGAGTAATGACAGCTGTGTAAGTGTGTGTGTGAAAGTGTGTGTGTGAAAGTGTGTGTGAAGTTCTGAACGAATCAAAGGACATTCATAAGATTTATACTGTGTTCACATTCAGTGGGTAAAAGGGTGAAACTCACTGTGGCAGTGAGGGGCAGGGGTTATTTTAGGATTATTACAGTGTTTATCCAAAATACAGAGGGGTAATAATCCATAATCTATACACACAGAGGGGTAATAATCCATAATCTATACACACAGAGGGGTAATAATCCATAATCTATACACACAGAGGTGATAATCCATAATCTATACACACAGAGGGGTAATAATCCATAATCTATACACACAGAGGTGATAATCCATAATCTATACACACAGAGAGGTAATAATCCATAATCTATACACACAGCGAGGTGATAATCCATAATCTATACACATAGAGAGGTGATAATCCATAATCTATACACACAGAGAGGTAATAATCCATAATCTATACACACAGAGAGGTAATAATCCATAATCTATACACATAGAGAGGTGATAATCCATAATCTATACGCACAGAGAGGTGATAATCCATAATCTATACACACACAGAGGTGATAATCCATAATCTATACACACAGAGAGGTAATAATCCATAATCTATACACACAGAGAGGTGATAATACTAGGATGTTATTTTACTGCGTTTTTAATGCTGCCTGGTGTCCAAATCCAAATTCCTGAACATCTCACACTCACACCCATTACTAGACTTGAGTTGATTATAAAAAAGAAGTGCATTAGCTAGCTACATGAGTTAGCGTGGGTGGAATGGGGCTGCAGTGGAGGTTTCATTCACTTCGTTTCTGTAAATCTGTGAGTAGAGTACAGTTTTATTTTCATTAATCAGAATTCCTGATTATCGATGACCGCTAACAGCTGATTGTCAAGAACACTGTGACCTACACTGACCTAGCATCATCTGGAGACATTTTTAGTTTTATGTTTAAGATGTTTTATCATTTGTACTGTAGGAAGAAGCTGAAGTTCCTCCTCTTGATATCTTCACAGTTCGCAGTCTGCTTTGCTTTGATCATTAATCATGAAATTCGTCCAGACTGCTGTCGTTTCATGTCGTACACTAGAATAACATCCTAGTGTCCGCTGCTGCACTAATGAACAGATGACATAAGGGGTAATAATCCATAACTGAGCACAGTATCGAGTGATACCTGATATCAGAATCAGCGTTTATGCAGCATTAGCCAAACCACTGCTACTTTTATTATTATTAAAGTTTGTGCACTGAAGACAAGTCGAATGTCATGAGCGCAGATGCCTTCTCCAGATCTGTGGATTTAGCCGTACCTCTCCCCTAATAAAATCTGATCTTAGATCAACACACCAGCACTGGGAGATTTTGCTCCAGGTTAAAGGGGTGTTGCTGTAACTGTACAAACACTCCAACTGGGCCATGCTGAGTAAATATTTGCCGCTGTGAATATTCACATCAAATTCATGTTTTGCAACTCAGCGTCAGAGCCAGTGAGGTTTTCCTTCAGGTGGCTGCTGAAGTACAGAGGATCACTCAGGAGTCAAGATCGAGCTCGAGTAGAACTGATGTTTATAATCCCACTTAAACCTTTCAGTTTTATCAGCACAAGAAAGAAAAGGGCTTTAGGCAGAGTTTAAAATATTTAACTTTAATATCAAGTGTGAAAACAAACAGTGGATGGGAGAACTGTAAATATGAACTCTTAGTGATCCTCATATACTGCAACGAAACAGTGTATGAAATTAAATAGTGTAAACTCCCCAGTGTCATTAAAGCAACAAAATCACTGCCTCTGAAGCATTACCCATGAGTTACTAATGAGTTACTAATGAATTATTAATGAATTACGAATGAGTTACTAATGAGTTACTAATGAATTATTAATGAATTACGAATGAATTATTAATGAGTTACTGATGAGTTACTAATGAATTATTAATGAGTTACTGATGAATTATTAATGAGTTACTTATGAGTTACTAATGAATTATTAGTGAATCATTAATGAGTTACTGATGAATTATTAAAGAATTATTAATGAGTTACTGATGAGTTACTAATGAATTATTAATGAGTTACTAATGAATTATTAATGAATTATTAATGAGTTACTAATGAATTATTAATGAATTATTAATGAGTTACTTATGAGTTACTAATGAATTATTAGTGAATCATTAATGAGTTACTGATGAATTATTAAAGAATTATTAATGAGTTACTGATGAGTTACTAATGAATTATTAATGAGTTACTAATGAATTATTAATGAATTATTAATGAGTTACTAATGAATTATTAATGAGTTACTTATGAGTTACGAATGAATTATTAGTGAATCATTAATGAGTTACTGATGAATTATTAAAGAATTATTAATGAGTTACTGATGAGTTACTAATGAATTACTAATGAATTATTAATGAGTTACTAATGAATTATTAATGAATCATTAATGAGTTACTGATGAGTTACTTATGCATGTAGCTACTCGCTCAGTTATGACAGAATCAAAGATGCTAAAAAAAAAAAAACACTGGAGACTCCTCCTCCTCAGCATAGAAATACACGATACAGCCAAAAGTTTGTGCACCCCTGACCATCACACCCATATGTGTTGGTCACTCTTCTGGGAAGCTTTCCACTAGATGTTGGAGTGTGGCTCTGGGGATTTGTGTTCATTCAGCTACAAGAGCATTAGTGAGGTCAGGCGCTGATGTTGGGATGTCGAGGAGGTCTGGGGTGCAGTCGGTGTTCCAGTTCATCCCAAAGATCTTCAGTGGGGTTGAGGTCAGGGCTCTACTAAACAAAATAATTAAATTTAAAAAATAGATAACTATAAACTATATATAAAATATAAATACCAAAAAAGGGAAGAACTTTGAATTAAAAGACAAATTTCTAAAAAAAAAAAAAAAAAAAGCATTAATATTGTGTTAATCTAAGATGTTCTTGCTTGGTGAGCCAAAAAAAACATGCTTAACCTGTTCAACCATCAGCCATGAAATTAATAGTGTTTTTTATCGGTTATGTGTCATTGACTGTTAACTGTTGGTAACAAACATGACAACTGCTTATTAAATAATTTAGAATTATTTAGAAATTGAGATGTTATACAATAAAATAGAATCCCTAAATTAAACGAGGATTTTCTTCTGTAATAGGACTTTCTCAAAAAAAAAAAAAAATCCTACCAAACTGGTCAGATCTTAATTAAGGACATCTGAGAGGACGTTATTAGGATGTAAGTGATGGACATTCTGTATTAATCAGATGACCAAGTGCCCTGAAGGTAAACTGCCAGAAGATCCAGGACAGGCTTCGTGACAGTTCTGAAGTGCGCCAGTGCCCGCCTTCAGAGCTTTTCATAATTAGTGAAGTCAGAGCTCCGAGGCTCTCGAGGCTCCGAGGCTCGTGGTCACTGAGTGGCTCTTTCCTCCCTCTCAGCATTCAGGTTAACGTTAGATAAAATGCACGCTTTGCGTAATTGCACTGGGACTGAGGATGTCTGACTGTGAGAGACAGAGTCGAGCTGAGGCTCTGTAGGCCGAGAACCTCGTCAGGTTTGACAGCAAAAAGAGAAAAAGTGGAAAAGTGATGACGGGAGTGCAGTGAGGTTTTCAGTGAATACCAGCAGACCTTAAAACCACCTGAAGCTGAGTAAAGAGAGAGGGAGAGATGAAAACGACCAGAAACCGGTTTCTCTGGTTAACCAGATGGAGAGATAGTGATATGTCTACCTGTACATTCTCTTAAGACTAAACATTGTTATTAAACTAATCTGCCCCAGCTTGCCATAACCTCCCTAATCTAGAAATCTAGCACTGAAATTCTCTCTCTCTCTCTCTCTCTCTCTCTCTCTCTCTCTCTCTCTCCAAACAGTTTGAAGTGTCACCTGTTAAACAAAGAGAACATTCTACTTTCAATGGAATGATTATTTTAAAACTTAAAAATGAAGTTTAATTGATTATTGGGTTTTATATTTTGAGTGTTTTTGCGAGTTAAGGTGCTTCTGTAATTCTTATGAGCTAAATATTATTGTGTAACAGTTAACATCATAAATGAGATCTGAGCTGAAACCATCATGCTCATTAAACAGATTCGATATAACTTTAGATCAATATTTAACATTATCAATCCACAAATGCTTAGAAATAACGTGTCTCATTTTGCAGTAACTTCCCCAATCTGGAAATCTCACAATAAATTTCTCTCTCTCTCTCTCTCTCTCTCTCTCTCTGGACTAAACTTTCAGGATCTGTGACATCAAATGTGAAGCTCTTCTACAAAACAAAACATAACCCCTTCAAATTGTCTTAAACTTAATGACATAAGCTAATCAGTAATGGTTCAGCATTCAGTAATGTTAGCTGGACTTTTGTAATTAAGGAAGTTTATGTAAATGAATTTTAGCTGAATGCACCTGTGCTAAAAATGTTTTCATTTATTTATTTACAATCTTGTGATATAAATAAATGTAACACTAATATACTGAATATGGCACGTGTCACAGTTGCCCATTAAGCAAGCGCTGTACTTCCAGTGGAACGGCTAGTGATAGATACTAAAACCTTAAATAGTTAAAAGTTAAACACTATTGAGATTTATATTTTAAATGATTTTTGTGACTTAGCGTGCTTCTGTAATTCTTTTTCAGTCCAGAGTTAAACTTCGCTCTGTTATCTGTTACTGAAAATGTGATTGTATAATAGTTAACATCCTAAATGTGATCTGAGCTGAAACTATCACAGCTGCTGAAACACTCAAACCAGGGCCAGGGCTGTAGTTTTTATGCTAAACTGGGATAGTTTTGGAAGAAGGGTACATGTGGAACAAGCAAGTCTGTGGGTGGCGTGGGTTTTTTGGGCTAATTTAAAAATATTCCACAGCAAACAAAGGGAAAGTGTAAGTGCAGACAGTGCGCCTACGAGGTACAGAGCCTTATCTGTTTTAAGATATATAGCCAAAGTTTTTTTTATTTTATGGACAATGTCTGTTCCAGGTGATGATAAAAAGGTATTCTGCAGATATTGCAATTCAGGAATATGTGTGTGCACACCAGGGTGAATATCAGCCAGCTGTACGCTCTCCTCTGTCCTGTACCTATTCTCTACTGCTGCTCTGATTATCTATTAGAGTGTGTACAGCATGATCTCACACCACACCTGTTCTAGGAATCAACTGTCATGACTGAAACAGGTCAGGACCGTCAGCACTCAAGTGTCGCCGCTTTGTCCCCTGCAGCAATCCGGGCCTGAGCTCACGGCCCAGACTCTCACATTTCCATTTAAACAGTACACTCTGACTTGCTCATTTGCATATTTCTCAGTCTGTTTGTTCCCTGGCTGTCGCCCCTTTAGGACGAGAATTAAAGCAGTTTGGCAAAATCATAGCTAGCCCTTTTTTTTTTTTTTTTTTTTTTACACCTGGACACGTCCTCCAACGTTTCCTATTTAAATAGAGGTCAAGGGTCAGAGCCATAAAGACTCATAAAGAGGGAATTAACCGTCAACTAAACAGCTTCTTTCCTCGGGACATAACTCTAACAAACAGAGATGCTTCAGAAGAAAAACACTTCTGTAGTGACAATGACATCAACATTACACACTTTTTAGTGCTACATTTCTTTACAAATGTTGATTCCTTGCTACTGCCATGTTTGTGTTGGGGAGTAATTTGTAGTCACAATGACATGTTTAACGTATTTAATAATAATCATCATCATTAGTAGATGATTCCTCGTTCCCAGGAAAATAAGTTCTATAACAGCAGCTCTGACTGTAGTTTTACATCACAGGTTTATATTAATGCGCTCGTTCTAACATGTGATCGTTTCTATAGTAACAGCCCATTCACTGTACGCTGGGCGATATGGTGAAGTTTTCTGTTTTCTGATGACATGTATGGAAGGAGTCTCCAGTGTCAGAGCTTTGTAACAGTCCTGTAAAGCCGTAACTTTAGGTTTTCTGACATCTTCAGTAACATGACACAGTGTGCACTTTACTAACTTAATTTATTTCTTAGCTTAATTAGTAATTAATAATAATTTGTGATGCATCGCATTGCCTCACACCTCCGGGGTTGCTGGTTCGAATCCCACCTCCGCCCCGTGTGTGTGGAGTCTGCACGTTCTCCACGTGCTTCAGGGGTTTCCTCCAGGTACTCCGGTTTCCTCCCCCAGTCCAGAGACATGCGCTGTTGTCTGATTGGCATCTCTAAATTGTCCGTAGCGTGTGAATGGGTGTGTGATTGTGCCCCGAGTCCCCGGGATACTCTCCACGCTTCCCTGTGACCCTGTAGGATAAGCGGTATAGAAAATGGATGTATGGATAGTTACACATCTGTTACACATCTGGAAGACTGACTTTCAAAACCATCAATTAAACAACATCAGAGAAATATTTCACTAAAATTAGATGGATAAAAAAAAATCTAGAAGTGTGCTATTTTAAAATTAAATGTTAAAGTGCTGCTTGATTGCTGAGGATTTGGAAGAATTCACATTCGACTCAGAAATCAGATCAGATTAGACTTTATTGTCTCCTTTACGAGAAAGTTGTCTTGGGCAATCGGGAGAACATAATTAATGTTACAATACACATATACAGCACAATCAGACTACACTGACACGCAATTACACCGAGATCTGAGTAAACAGCAGAACACACACACCATACAATAACCAAACACACACACTACATACACCAATACCATACATCAGGTATTGCACAAATGCTCTACACTTAAATATTACACAAATACCCTACACACACACACACACACACACACACACACACACTTCATCTCTTACTGTTCAGTAATTTGATTGATAATGGAACTAAAGAACATTTATACCTGTTCACCTTACAGTGTGCTAACCTGCACCTTCTGCCTGAAGGCATCAACTCATACACATGTGAAGGATGTGTTTTGGGTCACAAATGATTTTAAAGTTAGCGTGTGTGTGTGTTCAGGTTAGTGTGTGTGTTTAGTGTGTGTGTTCAGGTTAGTGTGTGTGTCTGCTTCCTCACCATCTCCTCAAATATCTCCTGAAGAGAAGATGAGGGCAGTGGGACAGTTATTCTTCCAGCCGTTGTGATCACACCGTAACAGATAATGGATTCAGTGGCTGCACCTCAGGTGAGTCATTTAACCCAAAAAAGCCCAAATTTGAATTTGAAAACGAATTTAATCTTACGCAGGAATCTCTGGCTTTTCCACAGAAACGTTTTTTTTTTTCTTTGTGTAATTCAACCTTGCTGTGTTTGAGCCTGAAGTGATGTAGATAAGAGAGAAAAATGATGCGGTTTCAGACGTTTCATTCGTTTTTCACTTGGAAATGAAAAAGAGAAAACAAGGAAACGGTTTTCATTTTATTTTTGGGGTTTTTTTTGGCACATACTAAAATAGGAAACTGTCATTTTTATACAATAAATTATTGACTAAATTTGAATAAATGATCATTTTTAATTGTTTTTTCTTGTTTCACCTTACAGCCCAGAAATCAAAATATTCATGAATCTAAATATGAAAAAACACCACTGAAGTGCATTTCGGTGCGAACAGAGTCGACCTGGGGGTACAGTCGGATATTCTACACACACTATTTTATGGCTAAGATAAAAGATTTGATGAAAATGAGATTAACATGAACACAAATAAACTTTAGGTGATTAAATTTTAATATTCTTAAATTGGAGCACCTGGAAATTCCTGCTGAATTTTTTCAGCCACCATGTCGTCCACCTTCACCATCACACTCTCATCTTTTTTTAAATGTAAGGTGAGGTCAGGCGCTGATGTTGGGATGTCGAGGAGGTCTGGGGTGCAGTCGGTGTTCAGTGGGGTTGAGGTCAGGGCTCTGTGCAGGACACTCGACTTCTTCCACTCCAACCTTCACACACCATGTCTTCATGGAGCTCGCTTTGTGCACAGGGGCATCGTCATGCTGGAGCAGGTTTGGGCCTCTGAGTTCCAGTGAAGGGAAACTGTAACGCTACAGCACACAGAGATACGATATACAGCTGTGTGGTTTAAAGGAACTGTAAGAGCTGGAAGTTAAAGTGTGCTAATAAGTATAAATACTCCTGCATGATAATAATCTGACATTTATGTGGCAGTTCCATTTTACACAAACATCTTTTAGACATTTTGGGCGGTTGCCAGTTCTGGATCATGTTTACACTGACAGTAAACAAGATAAGCATCTGATTGACATGACTACAGCGCTGGAAAAGGGGAGAAAAAAAAACCTCGCTTCTTAGCTTTGGGGATTTTTTTCTTATTGTGCAAATGAGGCAATTTTCTTTAAGTTTATGTTCAAAACTTCCCCTGAAGGGCCAGAAAACTGATCTTGAGGAAATTCATTGCTGTGCTTCCTCGTGTGTTACATATCAGAGAGTTTTACTGTTATTAGCACACGGAAATGCCTGCAGCTGTAAACGGCACTGCGCGCACGTGTGTGTGTGTGTGTGTGTGTGTCAGCATATTGCCTGTGTGTGCTCTGATGAAGGATTTTAGTTCATGAAATTAAAGTTTTAAGTCATTGATTTGTGTCCACTTTTGTATATATTTCACTAAGTTCCATGTTTACGTCTCTTCTGTCCTCAGCCCCGTCACTCTGCTCTAATTCCGCAGTCGTGTTTAGAGGTGGAGCGAAGTGTTCGATCTGCAGTCGAGGTTGTGGACCAGTTTACAGTTTGCTACTGACTTTCAAAACTTTCACTCTATTTTTATTTTCTTTGACTCTGAGTCTGGATGCGCTCTGTGCTGTATAACTACTACAGAGTGTCACAAACGTCTCCATACACTGGGCAAATGAACACTTTTTAAAAAACTTTTCATACTTAGTTTATATATTTTTTTTTCAGATCATTCTCATGGCTGGATCAGGAAGCTGTGGTGAGGTTGCGATGGACTTTAACAGGAAACGTGGCGAGCGCATCGCACACCACACTGTCACCAAACATATTAACTACTTCACAAAGACTGGAAGTGCTGCGGACCGACGAGAAGCGAACGTCCACGAACATCCACTGACAAAGACACAACCGACGTGCTGCTGGAAAACACAGTCTCCTGCGTATGTCCCGAGACGTTTGGGTCACGCTGTAGTGCAAATGACGGAAAGGCGTGTCTTGCCGGTGAGCGTTGTTAATGTCCTCCATGCGCTGAACGTCAGCTCGTCTGTAGGAGAGATGGGTTATGGAGTGGATAAAGTCCGTACATCAGAAATGCGTGTGCACCACGGTGACCTTGTTTCTCTACACAAAGGCTGAGAAAAAAGAAAGAAAATGCATCCCCTTCTAACAGTGATGAATATTTTGGGTTAGTTTCTGGTCTTTTATGTGTTTTTTTTTTGGAAATTCTGCTGAAACTTGGAAACCCTGGTTAATGATATTATCTCTTCAGTAAACACAGCTGCTGCTGTAAGGAACACAGTTAAACAAGGCGCTTGTTTAACGAGCTGCTCTGGATGACTGGATGCGAAACGAACTGCCATCAATTACAGAGTCACTGTAAAAAAAGTTCACTAGACAGAAGCCTGTAGCATGAGTGAGGTGTGACAGGTGTCTCAACTTCAGCTGCTTGAGGCCACGTCATCGTTAACGTCATCCTGAAACACCTAAAATCTACTGATCACGAGCCTCTGCTGATGCTGGAGATCATCCTGACTGAGTCCAGCTCTGCGCTTTGTGTCGTTGTGTTAGAGTGAACGTCTGTGACTTTATCTCCACACAGAGCTTCGAGATGTGCGTGAGATGTACGGCAAATTACTCAAGGGATCCTGGGATAGTTAATGGTTTATAGCGTTCTACCTGGAACCCTTTCTGATAGAAAGCACTCTCTTGAAAGGTTCTACACAATCTGTAAGAGTTCCCCAGAGGGACAACTGAGGAACCTTTAAAGGTTCTAAATGTGTAGGAATGTGTAAATGTGTGCCGCAAAATTAAACACAATGCCCTTGACTTTCTTTTTAACCAATTATTGTTTCAATTATTCAATTGTAGTTACATTTAATGTTCAGGATACAAGTGAGCTCCTGTAGTCGCTTACATTATAGCAGCTATAAACAGTCGTTCCCTCACCAGCGTCTCTTTATTCTCTCTCTTCAAGTTAATAAGACAAAATAAACGCAGCTTGTCATGTTACTGAGAAACCGCAAAGAAGCGTAAACTCCTCTGTCCTGAAGACGTCGGAAAACTTAAAGTTACAGCTTCACCTCTGACTGTTACAAAGCGCTGACACTGGAGACTCCTTCCATCAATTTTATATATATTACAGAAAATGATTTTTTAAATCTGTTTATTATCAGTGGAGCGTCCACTGTGAATGAGCTGTTACTATGGAAACGATAACGCATTAGAACGAGCGCATTAATATAAACCTGTGCTACTGTCAGAGCTGCTGTTATAGAGAATTAATCAACACCTCAGCAGCGCTACAGTAGCGGCGTTGGCCAAAATAAAAGTGGCGTCACTGAGCACATTTAAAGCTCACATACTGGTGTGAAAATTATAATTAATTTATAGTAAAAAAAAATAAATGAATGCATAAATAAACAATTCAAATATAATTTAAATTCTAATTAATTGTAATGATTTAAATTATAATTTAGTTATAAATAAAAATGATAGTGTTTAAAAAAAATAGTTCTTTTTTTGTTAGTAAGACAAACACAAAATAAATAAAATAATACAAATAATACAAACTAAATACCAATACATTATATATAAATATATATTTTTAAACAAAAAAAAATTAGTTAGAAATTAGAAAATTAAGAACTTGGCCACTTATACAGAGCCACACACACACACACACAAACACACACACACACACACACACACACACAGAGCCCTCAGGTGTGTTGACTGGAGAAGGCTGACGCAGCTCATTTGTTCCCTGAGTCTCTTTAACAAACTCTCGAGTGCTGAGTGACTCACGTTTAAAGTCCTGCAGCATCACCAGAGCTCAGGAGGACACACACACACACACACACAAACACACACACACACCTTCAGATGCTGAAGACTCAGGACACACGCAGGTGAGACCCTCAGAACAGCGTCGTCTCTCTCTGACATCATCGTCTCAGCGCTCCTCAGGTGAGTGTCGGAGTCTTTCACTGATTCTCTCCAGCTCTAAAGCTCTGCTGCATCATTACACATTAAACATCTGTTAGACTCTTATATGGGAATCTTTTTTTTTAAGAAAGAGATAAACTGAACTCAGCTGGAAAAATGTTTCTCAAAAGTTCCAGTAAAAGTTTCAGAACCTGAGAAAGTGAAGCTCCGTGTTCTGCTCAAAGCTTCTCCAGGGAAATGAACCCTTTCTGCAAAACATTACGAGCTGCAGATTTACTAAAAAACGCTTTACACACAGACTGATTCGTCTAACACTAGATCAAAACCTAAATTTTACAATTTATGAATTCAGCTGTGTGTTATTTTTAAATCTTATTAAGACTGATGAGATAATTATTATGATAATGATGATTGAATTAATCCATCTTTGTATTCATGAAATAATAATTTGTGGAAAATGATGGAAATGTAGAGAAAAGAAAGAAAGAAAGGAAAAAGTTTAAAACATTTTTGACATAAGAATTTACTCAGAAGTGTGTTCTATAACAATAATATTTTAATAATAGTAATAATATTTTTCAAATAGTAATTTATTTTACTTTGTGTTGATATTTGTTTATTTTATTGTTTTATTTTATATTGTTTATTTTATTTTATTGTTTGTATCATTTTATTTGATATGCAGCATTTTGGTTAGTGTGAGTTCTTAATAATAATAATAATAATAATAATAATAATAATAATAATAATAATAATAATTTATTAAAGAATTTCTAGCATTAGACATGTTTAATTGTTATTTAATTTAATTTCTATTAAATTTGTATTTGTATGTGTATTTATTTTAAATAGCATGCTGCTGAAGAACGTTGTGGTTTTTGTGTCTTAGCTGTTCTTTGATGATTCTGCTTTATTTTTGTCATTTTTTGTTACCTTTGTTGAAACGTTATCATTGCAGATGTAATACTCGTGTTATGTTAATATAATTTGTTATCATCTGGTTATTCAGGTTGTGGAACTTTACAACAGCACAAGTGTCACAGAGTCTCTATAAAAAGGATCAAATTTCTGTGTCAGGTTTCGTGCTCGTGTTTGTTCAGTCCCTTAACATCGTCCAGGAGGAATAAACTTTACACTTCCTCCAGGACGATCCACACCCGAGTAAGTGCCAGATTTTAATCTGTTGAGGCAGCAGGACTGAACAGAGATAAGAACATGAGAAGGAACATATATAATATATATGAGATGTTTATATATATAAACACACACACACACACACACACACAGAAAACAGACAGAAAAAAAACCCTTTACTTCCTCATCAGGCAGCAAAATATCTCGCAGAGCCGAGAAAACTCTGAACACCTCTCAGCACCGGGGCGGCGCTTTGGCTGAAGAAAAAAAAAAGAAAAAAAGGAAAAGGTGACGGAGGCTCTGGGATAGTTTAGTGATTTATAAGTGTGTGCAAGATCATTTGTCCGCAATTATAACCCAGACACTTCACCTGAACTCACACACTCACACACACACACTTAATCTTTCAACTCAGATTATCCTGTGTGTGTGTGTGTGTGTGTGCCTGTGTGTGTGAGTGTTTGTGTGTGGACATGTTTTTACATCTTTGTGGGGATCAAATGCTCATTAAAGGACAGGAACATTTGACAGTTTTGACCTCATGGGGACTTTTGACTGGTAATTAGCTGCAGTAATAACGACACCAGTGGAAGGTCCTCACAAGGATAGTAAGACAAATGTGTGTGTGTGTGTATATGTGTTTGTGTATGTGTGTGTGTTCCCACATTAACACGGTGATGAACATTAACATCTCCACGCCGCCTCGTTAAACAGTCACACCTTCCACTACAAACACTTTCAAATCCTCACTTTGAAAACTTTTTTATTTTCCTCTCCGTAATTACGTCAGTACGTTTCTGATTATTTATTCTGAGTGTCAGATTAATAAAAGAGTCTCAAAGCTTCTTCATCCGACAGCAAACACTGTAAAAGTGTCCAAGATTTAAAAAAAAAAAAAAAAAAACCCTCACACATAAGACGAGTGTTTACATTCACAGCCGCTGAGCGTTAACGGACCTGTGTTTTAAAATGAAAAGAAAAGTTTTACTCTATTTTACCTTTAAATTTATTTCATAATGGAGTTTTTTATTTACAGTGACACTGTACAGGTGTACACTGTAGAGTAACATTTTTTAAAACAATATCTCAGTAAATGTTTTGTCCCTTGATGGGGATATTCTTAGAAATATTTTTTGCATTGAAATGTTTTTTAAAAATTCGTCATGCGTTTAATTAAATATGAAAAAATCTAACTGCTTATTTCACTGTGAAGATGCTAAGAATATAATAATCTCTCAATAACTGATAATCTATCAATTATTCATATTTTGAGAAATTCCTCCACAAGATCTAATTAGGGACAGGAGTGAACATGTAAAGTTTTTTTGAAACACACACACACACACACACACACACACACTCACACACAATGTAGTAGAACGTTTTTCTGCTCTAATTAGTGTGGTTTAAAAGGAAGGAAAATTGACGTTTAAATCATAATGACACATAAACTGACAGATAATCAGGACACGAGATTTTCACAGATGTATGACACGAGGGCGCTGCGAAGTGGGCGGAGCTTAAAGACTTCTTTAAAGTTACAAAAGCAACAGCAGTAAAATAAATTCAACTGGAAAAGCAAAAATGAGTTCCTCAGAGGTTCTCGTTAAGGTTCTTAACTTCCTCAAGAGGTTCCTGAACCTTTTCTGAAAGTGAAACTGTTCTACACAGAACCATTAAGCGTTCTCTCATAGAAACAAAACGAAAAACTTTTATTTTTCAAAAATTACATGCAAATTCTACATGTTGTTTAAAAAACATTTAGGATTTTAAGCTTAATTGCACTCAGACTTTCTGATTCGTCTGATTCTAGATTAGGTTTTAGCCCAAATTTAGCAACTTGTCACTCACGTGAAAAGACTTTGATGGCATTTTGGCTGCGTGTGTTATTTACATTATTTATGTTTTTTACTATTTTTAGATCCTAAGGAGATATAAAATTACATAAACTGTAAGATGAATAGATTTTGTTACGACACATCAAGATCTCAGATGTTACAAATTAGATCTAGATTTTTTTTTTCTAATAAATGAAAAAGTCTTTTTAAAGTCTGAGTTTTATGTTTATTTTAGAAATAAAATCAGTGTGTGCGCTTTGTGTTTATTTAAACATTCGGTGGGTTTCCCTGTCAGAAAGGGTTCTGAGTATAAAAGTAGCATTATTAATCCAGTATAAATAAGCACCGGTGTTTGTGTGCTGGTTTTTTCAGTCCTGCTGTCTGCACAGGTTTAAGACCAGTTTTTCCAAACCACAGGTTTAAAGATGACATGTTACCAAATATAGCTAAAAAAACAATAATAGTAATAATTCCTGCACTAACGCAGGCTTTTGTTGACACGCCAGTCTTGCACATTTCTGGTGAACCCAGATGAAACCTCGCCTTCTGTTTTAGCCCCGAGGTGACAGACGCCATGACATATGACATGAGACTTAATCCTCCCAAATTCTGCTCTTTGTTTGGACGATGGCTTTCCAGGGAAGCGTAAAAAGTCATTCATGAGCAAAATTTACTCCAATGTTTTTATTCTTCTTGTTTTTACAGTTTTTTTTAAACAGATTACTTTTTTTTTCTTTTTCAAATCACTCAAAAGCCTTTATTTGTTTTATTAGAAATACTGCCACCCTACTGATTCCAACAGTAACTAATCTGTTCATACAGCTGAGGCCAAACGTTTGCAAAGCCCTAATGCTAAAGACATTCAAACTCAATTCTTCACAACTCCACACATTTTCCTGCCATCTCCTGTATTTACATAAGATTTCATTTCTAAATAACAGCTAAGAGACAGATACGTTTCAGCTTTTATTTACTATATCAGCTTTTCAGTGGGTCAAAAGTTTACATGCACTTTGTTAGTATTTGCTGTTGATGCCTTTTAATCACTTGAACTTGAATCAAATTCTTGCTGTAGGTTTCCACAAATTTCTCACAGTCGTTTGCTGGAATGTTCTACGGTTCCTCCTGCCTCCTCTCTCAGACGCACTTTTTCACTTCAGTCCACAAAAACCCAGCTTTGAGCAAGTTTTATCTTTCTGACTGATGTCTTGAGGTGTTGCTTCAGTGTTTCTAGTTAATCATCTTTCCTATTTTCTGAAGTGCACCAGTCCCTTTTCCCGTGATACTCCCTCACAACATGATGCTGCCACCACCATGCTTCACAGTTAGGAAGAAGAAGGCTTTATTTGTCACATATATCACTGTATGATGCTGTTCAGATTAAAAGCTTCACCCTTGTTCCTCCATACATAGCGCTGATCATTACAGCCAAACAGTTCAATTTTGGTTTCATCTGATCAGAGATCTTTCCTCCAAAAGTCTGCTGATCACCTGCACACTTCAGTCTGGCTTTTTCTATGCCAGTCTTGGAGTAGCGGCTTCTTCCTTGAATGACAGCCTCTCAGCCCGTGGTGATGTAGAATTCTCTTAATGGTGGATGGACATACTTTGGTGCCTGATGCCTCCAACTCCTTCACCAGTTCCTCTGGTGTTACCTTGGGCTTCAGTTGAACCTTTCAGCTTCATGTCCTGTTTGGACCGAAGTTCTTCATCAGCTGTGCAAACAAAGTGCTGTCACAGGAGCTACAGTGCAAATATAATAATGTGTTTACATTTTTTTCTTTATATTTTGGATTATTGCCTTTGTTCACACGCCCGCATTTTATTTTTAATTACTTGCGATTCTTTTTTTTTGTCTATCATCTGTAAAACACACGTACGTTGTTGGTGAATATATTTTCTCTGTCCTCTTTCAAGCCCTTTCCCGCCACCATATTCACTTGTATTCCTCCAAAAGTTTTTTGTTTATTAAAATACCCTTAGATATGAAAATGGTGCTAAAATTCTGTAAAATGTGAAAACATCAGTGAGCACTGACTGACCAGAGATGTTCGTGGATGTCGACTTGAATTCTCTGATTAAAAGAAAAAAGTTATTTTTCCTTTTTAAGTTTCTGGTTCCACCTTAATCTGGTTCTCAAATAGATATAATTTCTTGTATATGATCACAAAAACACATATTAATATCTTCCTGATTTTAGGAAAGAAGACAATCATGTCTTCCAGCACGAGTTCCAGCAGGCCTCACGTGTACATCGACGTCCCAGCGTTCCCACACAGCCACGTCATGCCGTACTCCGCTGAGGAACATTCCAAGACCTTCTACGGTTTTCCGAGCATGCCGGAGTACCTGTCCCGCTTCGACATGCTGCTGTCCGAGGACACGGCGTGGATCATGAGGAAGACCGACACGTTCACGTCCATCGACAGGGAAGAGGAGCTGTTTCAGTGTAAGGAGGCGGGGCAGGACTCGGTGATTGACAGCACGGCGGGACACCGAGGTCTGTGTGTGGGTCTGAACGGACAGACGGACGTGGAGGACAGGTGTCTGGAGCAAGTACAGAGTTTAGTACTGGATGAGGTGCTGAAGGACATCGAGACGGCGTGCAAACTTCTCAACATCACTCCAGGTGAGAGAGATCGAGGTATTGAAGTACATAAATAAAAGGTTTTAATGCAGTTATTCGGAGGCTGAAGCAGGAAAGAGCTTCATTCCTGTAAATATTATTTTTATAAATATGTACTGAGGTTTCGTACATCTTCATGAAACAGTTTTTATATATGTGTACTGTATAGTTTTTGCTTTTGATCTACTCCAAGTTCTTCTCCTAAATTCTGTGCATTTTGACTTAATAACTAAAGACATTGGACTTAAATTAATAACCATGTTTAAAACATCGAAATCTAACCCCTTTCAGAATTTCACTTGAAGGAAGACTTTCCTGTGCTGGGAAACTTTACAAAGCATCGTGACTGTTACAAAGCACTGACACTGGAGACTCCTTCCATAACGTCTCCTATCTAATAACTTCACCACATCAACGATTATAGGTTTTTTCTTTGTTAAGCAAAGCTAAGCTAAGCATTTTTTAAAAATTCATTTATTATTATTATTATTAGTCTTAGCTGATGTGGAGCGTCTGCCGTACGAGTCGCTGTGAATGAGCCGTTACTATAGAAACGATAACGCATTGGAACAAGCGCATTAATATAAACCTGTGATTAATGTTACAGAAGGAGCTACTGTCCGAGCCGCGCTGTTATACGGAAACAACGCACAGCTTCTGACCAATCAGATTCGAGAATTTAACCACGATCACGATAAACAAGAACTATCCGTATTCCTAAAACAGACAAACAAGTGAGAGTCTAAATCAGGAAGTAGTGGGATGATCATAGACTCAGACAGATTAAGAAAAGACTGAACTAAGAACAGGTGTGTACTTTAGGGAACTGACCAATGACAGGACACGGGGGCGGAGACAAGACTAGAATCAAAACAACAGCACGTGACAGAATTTATTATCTTTTTTTTAAATTCACGTCTCCAGATCCTGCAGAATGGAGCTCGGGACACGTGCAGAAGTGGCTGTTGTGGACGGAGCACCTGTACCGACTCCCGCAGGTGGGAAAAGCCTTCCAGCACCTGAGCGGCAGCGACCTGTGTGTGATGAGTGAAGACGACTTCAGGCAGCGCTGCTCACCGTGCGGAGACGTGCTGTTCGCCCACCTCGACATCTGGAAGTCCGGTAAAAACATTTCTCTCTCACGTTGATCCTTTACACCACGCCACTGTTGAATTCTGGATTCTGATTGGTCAGAAAGTGATTAATATTCTATAAAGTAGCGCAGGTGCAAATCACAGGTTTATATTAATGCGCTCAGTAATTAACGTTAATTTTTACGTAATGAGTCATTTTTATGAAAGTGAATCTGATTCATCAGGTGCTCTTTATTTCAGCCGCCTGGATGAAGGACAGATGTTCTCCTCAAGCCAGCACTTTTATTGGTAAATACTCTTTTTAAAATTTTTAAATTCTTTTTTTAAATTATTACTAATGATATATGAGTCAGGTTTGTCACTGGTGTAGTCTTTAATCTGTGTCACACCAACGAAAATAATGATCTAATCTGGATTAAAGTTTATCTTTTAATCCAGTTGCACAAACCTTTAAGCGTCATTTTACATTAGATTAGATTAGATTAGATTAGATTAGATTAGATTCGATTCAACTTTAGTGTCATTGTGCAGAGTATGAGTACAGAGCCAAAGAAATGCAGAAAGATCATTTAATCCTGTTTTTAATTTTACAGTAAATTTAGATAAATTTTTTCTTTATTATTTTAAACTCAGGCAAGAGTTCAGTTTATATTAGAATAATATAATAAATAAATTGTTAAAATGTCAGCATTCATTTATAATAATAATAATAATGATAATAATAATAATAATAATAATAATAATAATAATGATAATAATAATAATAATGATAATAATTGGTGTTGAGCGTCTATGTTTCCTTGATTAGCACTAAACTCTGCTTGGTGCGAGACAGCGTGTTCTCCTGAAGACACAGTGATATACGGTTCTAAGTTCTATGCTGTGTGGTTCGGTGTCGGTCCAGGAGCAGACGAGGTGTGTGCTGAAGCGGACTCGTCCTGCAGCAGGCAGCCCATCCACCTGTGGCAGTTCCTCCGAGAGCTGCTCCTCAAACCACACAACTACGGACGCTCCATCCGCTGGCTCAACAAGGAGAAAGGTGAGAACCACCTCACAACATCTACACCTCCTTCACCTTCACCTTCATCTCCACACACTCCATCTAGAACCCTTTATGTAAGCTAAGAACCCTTTGCTCCGACTCTACACAGGACTGTGATAATAGAGAACTATTATAAAGAATCGTTAAGTCTTTCTGAAGCCCATATTCCATCCAAATGAACGAGTTTAATGCAAACTAAAGCTGTGATCGTATTTGCATTCATAGCAGTGTTATAAAGCATTATGTATGTCACCTACAACGTTCTCAAAGTGTCATGGAAATGTTAGAAAAACAAAACTAATAACTTGCAAGATAAAGACAAAACATTGCAGTGTTTTACGCACTGCACGTCACATAAGTCGCCTCATTAGAATTCAACGTCATTGCTTTATAAATGATTAACGCATAGCTTATGAATGCGCTATAAATCCCCTATGCAGGTTTCCTTCAAATAAAGTCAAATCACATGATCTTAAAGCAAATCAAAAATAATTAAACAAACTCTAAATTTTACATAAAAAGGTTTAAAACACACTGCGCTCTGGCTTTGTGGAAACGACATGCGTGTATTCCAACTCGGAAAAGTCCTAGCTCTTAAGGAAGTCCGACTTTCCGAGTGGGAATTCTACTAAAGCCATTAAAGTGAACTTTAATCTCCTCTCTACAGACAGCAGAGCTGCATCACTGCAGTTTTAAGTTTCCTTACAGATAAAGAGATGAATGACTCCATGATCACCTCAAATTAACACTTTTCTTCTCTCACGTGCAGGAATTTTTAAAATCGAGGACTCGGCCCACGTGGCTAAACTGTGGGGGATCAGGAAAAACCGCCCAGCGATGAACTACGATAAACTGAGCCGCTCCATTCGGCAGTACTACAAGAAGGGCATCATTAAGAAGCCGGACGTGTCCCAGAGACTCGTTTATCAGTTTGTCCACCCGGTCTGAGGACGTGAGCAGGGAGACATTTCACCCCGGGACATACAGAGCACTATAACTCCATGGATTTGGACTTTCCTTTGCTTCACATTTCAGTGACTCTTTTGAGAGGAAATAAAACTGAAGACGAGGACGAGGCGTCAGAGACATTTCTAAATTTAACGACTGAACCTGTGACGGCGTTCAGCCTTCTGCAAATCCTGCCTTGCTTTAAAGAGAGTACATTTCATGGATCGCTGTTTGTGTTAATCATGGGAACGTCATCGCCATTTCATTCTGTGTGTGTGTGTGTGTGTGTGACTGAGTGGTGTGATGAAGCGGAGTTACTGTTATCACCCTGAAGTTGATTATTTTCCTCTAACAGCACGACCCGAGTGTTTTATTCCTCTTACACCACAGCAATTTAACAACAATTTTTTATTTATTGAAGAACAACATGTCATACTTTTTATCCATTTATAGTTACACATAATGTTGTGCAGGTTAGTTCCTGTTGTCGCTTACGTTATTGCAGCTATAAACAGTCGTTCCCTCACCAGCGTCTCTTTATTCTCTCTCTTCAAGTTAATAAGACGAAAAATCAGCTTGTTACTGATGTTACTGAGAAACCGCAAAGCAGCGTAAACTCGTCTGCGTCAGAAAACACACATTTTTCTTATAAATCAGTTTATTATCAGTGGAGCTTCCGCTGTACACGTCGCTGTGAATGAGCTGTTGCTATAGAAACGATAACATAATAGAATAAGCGCATTAATATAAACCTGCGCTACTGTCAGAGCTGCTGTTATAGAAAATTAATCAACACCTGACGACCAATCAGAGCGCAGAACTCAGCAGCGCTTGGCATAACAGCTCTGTTACATCATCATGGGCTTGGCTTTGTCATGAGAGAACCCGTGGGCTCTCCGTGTGTTCCTCGTGCTGTGTTTATTCAGCGCTGATGGGTCTGCACTCGTCTGTTTGCTCTCGAGGATTCGTGGAAAGAGGTGTTAAAAACCCACACGGATGTTTAGAGACATGCAAAGCATCCGAGCCTTCCAGCGTTTCCTTCCCCGCTGTTACTCGCGCGTTTCTGAACGTACGCAGCGTTACACCACTTTTCTGTTAAAAAGTAATGAAGACTTTTCTAACGTCTCGTGACTGTGATTGTAATAAACACTACTGTGTTTGTGTTTGTGTCAAATTCACTGTGAAGAGTTTTAGCCTTTTAGATTGTATTTAAAGCTTTTTTCTTAAACACTTCATAACTGATGATCAAAACTGACATCGAAAACGTTTCAGATTAATAATCAAACAGGAACTGATCCTGCAGTGAGACCGGATCCCACACAGAACAGGGTTTCAGCTCCTTTTCAAACTCCACGATGAGGAGCTTCATTCCTGCATTAATAACCAGCATGTTTTATAAACATTTGTATTATTAAGGCATCGTAATAAAGACATTATCCTCAGGGAAATGCTTTACTGCATCAGTACACTTTTACAAACGAGGTTCTGTGGTTGTTTTTGAGACTCGCATGAAGCGAACTGCTGTAAATCTCACACGGTTCTGTCGCAAATTCTCCTCAATAACGATCTGAACGAATGAAACCGGTATGAAACTCGCTGCATTGTTCTGTGGACAGTAAAGAACAATGTGCAGCATATTTCACATTAATGACGATAGAAAAACAAACTGAAATCAGGGGGTGATAAATATGTGCTAAACATCTTAAATCTAGCTACATTTTCAGTAATAATTTAATTTAAAGGTCAATAATAAAGTAATTATCATCATCTCATTATAGTTCACCAATTATAGAATGATGAATTAAGGATCAAGTCTAAAATATATTTTATACAATATATTAAGAGTATCAGGTGAAAACTTTATTATAATATTTAAGTAAAATTTAATAATTATTTTAATAATGCCTAATAAAACATGAACACACATTTAGAAGTGAAATCAAATTATTTACCTGCATTTTACTTGGTTATAAATAATTTCTCACCGAACCTTAAATCTAAAATTTCTCATTATGATTTAAAAAATTATGATTTAAAAAAAAATCTAAATTTAAAGAAAACCCTTGAAATAAACACAATAGAATGAGATAAACAACACAAAGTCTGCAAATATGTTTAATAATCTTTTTTTTCTATTTATATTTGTTATATATCTCAATAATCTGATAATGAGTGATTTCACTTTTCTTTTGTTCTCCACTTTTTTTCCTGATATAATAATAATAATAATAACAATAACAATAATAATAATAATAATAATAATAATGCACTATGAACTTCTGTAGAAATTGGTTGCAATGCATCATGGGATTGCAGCCAAATAGCAACAGTATGCTTTACTGAGAATCTGATTCTCAGATGTTCAGCTCTTTACCAAATCCACCTTATTACTGAAAATATGGAATTATTAATCTGAATAAAGGAGAATAAAGGAGAATAAAGGAGAATAAAGGAGAATAAACGAGAGCACACTGTTTGTTTTCTCAAGCTTATTTTTTTCCATTCAAACTAATATTGCAATATCGACATCAGCACAACGACTTCAATCAGGTTTCTCAGTGCTAATTCACCTTCATCCTCATCTTCATCCTCATCTTCATCCTCATCTCCGTTTACACGTTTCACACGTTTCATCTTGATGCATATTTAAATGAACTTCATGGCATATTAACATGAACAGGCACTACACCAGTGAGGAGAATCAAAATACAGCACTAATTATTATCATGAACATCACATCCGTCCTGCAGACTGCACCAAGCGCCGTCTCGTTCATCTGCATGAAGAGCAAATCAACATTACAAACAAAAATATAGACATTTTGACACCGTCTCGTTTAGGTTTCGTCTCTACGCAAGACATTCGTACAGTGAATACGAGAGAATATCATCTTTAAATTACATCATCATATACAAATAGGACGTGTTTATACAGGATTATGGTACAGAGACGTTTCCATCGCAGTCCAAATGAAAATTAACACAATGATGGTTGCTATAGTGTAGCGTAACCTTATTAAGGATTTTTTTTTCTTAGATCTTTGTTATTTTTGCTGTTTTAACGTTTTACACGTATATGACGACTACAATATTGTTCTGGTGTGTTTCAAACACTTGCATTTTTTTTTCTTCACTTTTTGTCTACATATTAACACAATTCATACACTGGATATAATAAAGATGTTCTCCTTTAAACATTTTCCCCAACACATCAACGTGTGTGTGTGTGTGTGTGTGTGTGTGTGTGTGTACATTAAGAGTCATTTTTGTCAGGCTGGACAGTTTATATTAAAAGCTGGTGTTCCTCTTCTTTATCTATAATTACTTTTCAGGATTTCCTTTTTTTGTTTTTAAATTTTATTTATTTATTTATTAAAATTGTATTTATATTTATTCTTACACATAGTTACACTCTTCACTTACTGTTTTTTCCTGAAACTGGATATTTTATCGCTGTGCTCATGATGACTGGGAATTCTGGATAATTCACTCGTTTATTAACAGCTTTGAAAAACAAACATGTAAACATTTAATTTTTAAAAAATGTTGGCCAAAATTTTACTTTGTTTAATTAATCTATTCTTTTTTTATCTAGATATATGAAGATATAACTACTCTGACTCTTCATTCATAACACATTAATAAGCATTTTATAAATGTTTTATGAAGCAGCACCTGTTCTTGTTTTTTTTTTTATTGATCTAAAGCATAAAACACATCAGAAATAAAAAAAAACACTATTTCTTGATATTGTTCTTGAGATTTGGATTTCAATCTCGGACAAAAATCTGGAGCTCTTGAGAAACTTGATCATTTTTCTTGAAGAATTATGGAAGTTGTATTTAATTATGAGGTTTATTATTTGCTGCTTTACCGCTGAGTCAGTAATATTTTTGCGCATGTGCAGTTAAGAATATTTAATTTTTTACTACATATCACAGGTTTAAATCTGTATAAATCTATACCTTTTACTGTTATCATTTGTACCGTCTTGAGTAAGACAATTATAAAATTCTCGTTCTCATCGTATCTTATTTCCCAGGTTCCACTTCTCATGAACGCAGCACATTTCTCCTCTCCTCACTTCGCAGTTATGTTTCTATATTTCACGAGCTGATCTCTGGATATAATCCCCTCTGATATAAAACTGTTCACGTTAGTGTTAGAAACGCCTCTGACTCAGATATTCCACATTAAGCAGCGGGGCTTCACAGGAAGAATAAATGTATTTATATTAACCATATGATGGGTGATGAATGACGAACATGGATAACTGTACGTGAAAAATTCATGTCATTACGAGATAAAATAAGATAAGATGTGAACTGAATTGACGCAACACATTAAACTCGGGCTTCTACATGCAAATTCCCTCACAGTCGTGTGGGAGAACGCTGAGTAAATAAACCGCCCGTGAAACCGCAACAACGAGATCCCGATGGTGATAAACGCGATAACATCATTGCAGAACAACGAACAAGAGGGAACAACAGATCATTTCACGTCTCAGGTTTCTCCACTTCCTGGGTCTGAGGACTGAGAGCTGACTGTCTCAACACTGCCCCCCGTCGGCCTGTGGCCACTCTGAGAACTGCACCCAAGAATAATAATAATAATAATAATAATAATAATAATAATAATGTCATGAGTGGAGGATCTTGTTGTATGCTTGGCTGTGTGTTTGGCAGAAAACAGGAATAAAGGCCCGTACATGCTGTGTGTGTGTGTGTGTGTGTGTGTATCTGTTTATTCCTGTTTTCTCAACATGACTGCAAGAACATGGACATGTACATATGACACACACACACACACACACACACAAACACACACACACAGTGACGTTGCTACATAAATATTTTCCTCAAAATGTATTGATTTTATGGACATGAAGCAGCGAACCGCACAGTTTTCATATCAAACACACTTCAATATGTTTCCCTGAACTTGCATATGGTTTTGTGTGTGTGTGAGTGTGTGTGTGTGTGTGTGTGTGTGAGTGTGTGTGTGTGTGTGTGTGTGTGATATTGATATACATTATAGCAGTAAATGCTTCTGGATATAACGTATATGCTCTTCCCTCCCTCACACACCGCAGGCTTATATACTGGGTGAATAAATGTTTATAAGCTTTACTAAGACGTTATTTTGTTTGTTTTTAGACGAGACTGCTTAGCGCATTTTGTTGGGGAAGTGTGTGTGTGTCGCTCTGAAGTCTCTGGCTCTGCACCGGGCCGTTATAACGCAGCGTTACGGCTCCCTCCGTCATTAGATTTCCTCCACGTAGTTGGCGGGGTACAATCCCGTCCGTCCGTTATCCAGACGTCCCCTACACCAGCCCTGATCGTCCTCCTCCTCGATCTTCGTCAGTTCGTCCCCTGAGGACACCACACAATGAAACCTGTCTTTAACTGCTCCATGTTCATAAACCTACATAAACCCTGCATAAGCCCTATATGACAACTGACATAAACCGAAAGCTTCACTCCAACGGGTTTCATAAGAACAAAATAACAACTGACATTGTAGCTCAGTATTGACATACGTTTAGTGACATACATCTGATGTAAGCCTTCATAAACAGTTATAAAGTCTTTAGCGTTATGTCACTTGACATTTTGACATCAAGTGACATAAATAAGGTTATGACATATATTATACAGGAACATTATAAAAATTGACTTTGTAACTCAGTGTAATTTTGGTGACACAAACCTGACATAAAATGTTATAAGTGCTTCAGCATGTTCGTAAGGCTACATAAAGCCTACATAAGCCCTATGTGACAAATGACATAAACCAATATGAACATGTAATTCAACTGACTTTGCAGCCAAGTGTAGTTTTGGTGAGCTAAACCTGACATAAAGACACAAAGTCTATGTAAGGCCTAATTGACAACTGACATAAACCAACATAAACATTTATAAAGTCTGAAAGATTGCTTCTGTCAATTTCGATGTCTAGTGACATAGATAAGGTTATGGCACTTATATAAGAACATTATAACAACAGACTTTGTAGCTCAGTGTACTTTTGGTGTTATAAATTTCTTTGGCATGTTCATAAGGCTACATAAAAGCTACATAAGGTCTATGTCACAACTGACATAAACCTGCATAAACATATATTAAGCCTAATTCCAATGGAGCCAGCTTCTTCATTTTTGGTGACACAAAGTTATAAAGTCTTCAGCATGTTCGTAAGGCTACACAAAGCCTACATATGTAACAACTGACATAAACCAACATTTAAACCGACATAAACAGTTATAAAGGCTTCAGCTGTCATATCATTTGATATTTTGATGTTAATTGAAGGTTAACATTTTGAAAGTTATGACACTGACCTTGTAGCGGTGACAAAAACGTGACATAAGCCTACATAAACAGTTATAAAGTCTTTCGCATGTTCTTAAGGCAACATAAAGCGTAGTTAATCCCCATGTGACAACTGACATGAACCAACATAAACATTCATAAAGCCTTATTCCAACAGGTGTCAAAGACTGCTTCTGTCAATTTTGATGTCTAGTGACATAGATGAGGTTATGACACTTGCATGGGAAAGTTATAACAACTGACTTTGTAGCTCTGTGTACCTTTGGTGATATAAACCTGACAAACATTTATTAAGGCTGCAGCAGTCATAAAGATGACTTGTGCTAATTTTTCTGTAAAGCTGACATGACACTTAAGCCTATTTTATGCTAGCTGTGACTTCACATGTTGATGTTTGTGATTGGCTGATCGGTTTGGCCTAAGCTCCGCCCCTGTTGATGCAGTCAGATTTTATGCTAGCAGCTAATAAAAGCTAACTCCTTTCGACTGGTTTTCATTCACTGTTAGCCACATTAGCATTTCTTGGTGAAGCAGCAGGTGTCTGAGGACGGATCGTACCATCTGCTGCCTGAGGGGTAACCACAACAATCTCAGCTTCCTGTGGAGTCTGTGATCAATGTGTATCGGACAACCCTTCATTACACCATCATCATCATCATCATCATCATCACCTCCTCCTCAGGCTGAACACTTGTAGCTCAGAACAGCTGTCAGGGGAACTCAGGGTTGCCAGGTTTACAATTATCCTGTGGAATTGGGCTGCTTTTGATTTTTTAAAGATCTTTTTTGGACGTGATAAAATCTCCTACATCTCACACAAACATTACGATTTCATCACCTCGATTTCGAATCTCGTGGCTTCATTAAGCTGCGCTCGAGTAACTCTCAGAGCTCGATATAAAATATAAAATGTAAAATAACAGGCTGCGCTGGATCAAGTGCTATTCTATGTGCTGCTGAATAATGAGTGTGGAAGCCATTTTGTTAAATTAAACCAGTGATTAATGAGATCATTACAGCGAGCTCTGTTCATGCAGTGATATATTAGTGATATACGAGACTCCTGTTAGATTTATTTCAACACTCGCCATCTTCACATTCATATATCATCATATTAGTCTTTTATTTTTAAACTGGCTCTTGTGTTTATGTTTCATTTTATTACATTTAACAGGAACAAACATAATTCCCTTCTTCAGTCTGCATTCTCTATCCCTGATTAGATTTTTTTCAGGTTTAAAGGTGAGTGTTTGTGTTTAAAGTCATTAGTGCACACGCTGTTGAAAAACTCCGTCTCAGACGCTTCTACTCGAGAAAACTCTCGCAACCTCGGAGGCGTGACCTACACGCAGGTGATTTTAATAATCTGAATGTGGAGCTCAGAAAATCCACCTAAGCAGCTGCGTAACCCGACTCTGAATACCAAGAACTTTCCTCACGTAAACACTGATGTAACTTTCGACTCTGACGTTTGAAAAGATTTAGAGTTTTATATCTAGACTAGTTTTATTGATCACATGATGTATTGATCATACAGATGATTAGCATTAGCGATACCTGCTTTGAAGCTGAGCTCGTCTTGTTCCTGTCCTTCGTAATCGTACAGCGCTCGCACTCTCACTCCTCCTCTGCCAGAGTCGTCCTCGAACGAGTTCCCGCCGCCGTTAGTCTCGTTTCCTGAATAACCAGCCGGCTGTTCATCATCGGACCATTCCGTAGAGTATGCCTGGTTCTTATCGTAGCTGCTCACGCTGAGACAAAACAACAACACGGGTGACGTTAAACTTAGAACAGATGCGGTGAAGTTTCCTGAAAAATGATAAAATTGTCAGAAATGTGAGGTGGAGCTGTGCACCGCTGTACTGAATGCCAACGTGCTTGTAAAGGTAAAAGATTTCTGTAAGGAGGAATGTGTTTATTTAACATTTATGGAAGGAGTCTCCAGTGTAACAGTCAGAGGTAAAGCGGTAAGTTTTCTGACATCTTCAGGACAGATGGATGGATGGATGGATGGAAGGATGGACGGTCGTGGTGTAGGAGTGTGGGCGTGTCCTGACCTGCCGCGGTCTCCCGGCTGTCCTCCGTGCTCCGTACTGGGCGTGGCGGGAGCAGCTCCGTCCGGCTTCTTCTTCTCCCGCTTGGCCACGGCGTTGGTGGCGTCCGGATTGTACTCCTGAGACGAGACAGGATTCGCAAACACACGGCATCATGCAGAGGCGCTGCGGATATTATTTATTCGGTGAAATAAAACGCTGCGTGTCAGTGCTGCACCGCGACTGAAACGCGACGCCTCTCACGCTGTCGGCTGTTTTTAACTTCCCTGAAAGTTAATGTGTGATTGTTGATGTATTTTTATTTTAACCACAGAGAATGTATCTCAGAGTCTCAGATAATTATTCATTTGGATTTGTTTAGTATGTTATTGAATTATAGTTTGTGTGATTAAAAAAATAAATGTATGCAGGGATTCATTATTATTACATCAGCGCCCCCTAGTGAATATATTTTCTACTGCAATAACAAACACACCTGAACAGATGGTTAATTATGAAATATAAATATTATTATTTTTAAGGGTGGATTTGTGAGCGAGTATTCGTGTATTCATACGGAAACAGCAATGAATATCTTAATTCTTCCCTTTCTGTGTTTACGTGATACAGTTATGACCTTTAAACGTTAACAAGACACCAAACCTAAAAATTATAAGCATATAAAGTTTTTAAAAAACAAACTGAATGGAAATTTTTCACAAGCAAACAGCAAGAACATTGAAATATACTCAATATAATCAGAAATCTAAAACAATGTAGTCGTGACTGACGTTTTTCAAACACGTCTGTTCTTAAATATAATACTATAAAATTAGGAAAGTACGTGATTAAGGCTCAGAGATAACAAATAAATATTCTATAAAAAATAAGGATTATAATACCCATAATGCCTTGCTGGTGTTTGTTTACCTCAAACTGGGGCCAGTTCATGTGCATGCCGGGGCCGTGGTTGTTGCTGAACCACTTCAGATCCTCCTGCGAGTTGACGGCGAGGATGCTGCGCTCCAGCTCACGGTAAACTGTCGCGTAGCTACAGAACATAAAGACTACAATTTTCTGGAATAAAGCGTAAAATTCTAACCAAAATTATTTTCCTCACTGATGATATCAGGATTATTGATCACAGCTCTTCAGCCATACAGAGGGAAATTATAATATATATATTTACAACTCTTTTATTTCATCAATATATCCTTCAATAAATACATAAATCAATTAATAAATACTTAAACACATTTAATTATTTAAAAAAAAATCTTTATTTAAAGATTTGTTGTGATTTAAGGATTTAATTATATACTTAATGAAACTATATATTTTCAATTTCATTTTCTGTAAATAATAAATAATTGCTGTGGCGTAAGAGCAATAAAACACTTGGGGTTGTGCTGTATAAGAAAAATAATCAACCTCAGGGTGGCATCAGTAACTCCGCCTCATCACACCACGCCGTTGTGGATTAGTTTCCTGTAAGAGCGCACCGCCAAGTGCTTTATTCCTTACAACTCGCTCTCATCACGCCGGTGTTTCTGTGTGTGTTTTTTAGAGAACGTTGTGCTGGTTCCGTGTGTGTGCGTGTGTGTGTGCGCGTGTGTGTGTGTGTGCTTGCGCGTGTGTGTGTGCGTGTGTGTGTGTGTGTGTGTGCGTGTGTGTGTGTGTGTGTGTGCGTGTGTGTGAGAACCCAGCAGCATTGTTGTGGAACTCTGACCTTTGGTTCTCGGTGAGGTTGAGGTGGCGTTTGATGTCCAGTAGAACCTCTTTGAGGAAGTTGAGTCTCTTCACCTCGTGCTGCTGACACTGATCAAACACCTGCTCCATGCTCTCGATGTACTGCGGCTGACATTTCCCCAGCTCATCCAGAGACTTCTCATACTTCTCCTTCGCCTGTCACACACACACACACACGCACACACACACACACACGCGCAAGCACACACACACACACGCGCACACACACACACACACGCACACACACACGCACACACACACGCGCAAGCACACACGCACGCACACACACACGCACACACACACGCGCAAGCACACACACACACACACACACGCAAGCACACACACACGCACACACACACACGCACACACACACACACACACACACACACAAAATATTACAGACGGATTTCTGTAGTGAGCGACTTGATTGAATTTTGATTTGTTTAATTCAAATGGATTAAAAGTAAATAAAAGATGTTATTAATTTTTAAAAATAAAAATAAAATAAAAATATATAAAATAAGCCATAAAACAAATCTTTATGCATCTCAATTCATTTTTTAATTTTTATATCTATTTATATTTTTCATTCATTTAGATGAAATAGTGCATTTCCATTAGCATTAACAGAATATTTACATATGAAAAAATTAATTAGTCACATACTGTAACTTTTTAGCTAAACGAGTTTTATTTACAAAAAAAATTAATGCATGTTAACTTTATTTTCTTTTTTTTTAAAATAATGATCAGTTTGCTAATTAAATATATTTTAAAAAAAAATCTGATTAAACTGATTCAAAAATGATGTAAAATCATATTACAAAATTTATTATAAAAATATTTTATATATCAAAAATACAAGATATGCTTTGCATATATTTACATGCATTTGTTTAATTAATTAGGAAGTTTTCTGAGTTTTAAGGGTATTGAGTTTTAAGAGTCTAGTGCACTCTGATAAAGAAAACCCCGTAGTGAGCAGGAAACCGTTAACGATTGAGCCTCAGTGTAAAAATCATCAGGAAAGAAGTAGAAAATGAAGTTTAAATAAAATTAATAACAGGAAATTATTACTGCGAGTAAATAAATGACTGAATTTCAGAAATTACTGAACTGATTTCACTGAGAGACAAAAAAAATGCCTTAAAAAAACAAACAAAACTTCCATTTCAGGAGAAGCGTCTGAGATATTCATCTGTTCATCTTCATCTGTTCATCTTCATCTGTTCATCTTCCTGATTAACTCCACAATCTGTCAGGATTTTATCTCCACTTAGTTAAAGACGACAAACTCAGGACTTTAATTCGCGTTTAATAATTCAGCAGAAAGTGACGGATCTCGAGTTATAAATTATGAACTCATCTTTAGAGAGATAATTATCACCCGATCAAAATGATTCATGATGGCTGGAGAGAGCGAGAGAGTCTGATGGAGCGACTCGCACGTGGGTTCATCTGCAGCTCTGAAAAAAACTCAAAAAACAAAAATCAGAGCTTTTCAGTAGGAGCTTTATCCCGGTCAGGGTGCAGATCTATCCGTCTATCCCGGGAATCCTGAGTGTGAAGAGGGAATACATCCTGGATGTGAAGCCAGCACACACACACACACACACACACACACACACAGGCATGTTTTTTGGAGGTCGGAGGACACCAGAGAACCCAGAGGAAACCACACGAGGAGAACGTGCGAGACAGGAACCCGAGGTCCGGATGGAACCGGAAATGCTGGAGCTGTAAGGTGGGATTATATCACTCTCTCTCTCTCTCTTTCTCTCTCTCTCTCTCTCTCTCTGCCTCAGTTTTTTCTCTCACCTTCTGCACGTCCTGTTTGCACTTCTCTGTTTTCTCGTGCAGTTTCTTCTGCTGGTCCGGAGTGACGGACGCCTCGGCCTTGCTGTTGGCCTCGCGGGACGCTGCCAGTTTCTCCTCCTTACAGGCCATGTGGTATGTCTTCTTAGCTGTTTCCATCTACACACACACACACACACACACACACACACACACACACACACACACACACACACACTTCAGATAATCAGATTTACTCACAGATCAGGTTATTGATCATTTTATGTCCTTTTCTGGTTCCTACACAGATATTTTAGATTCTGATTTCAGTTCAGCGCGTCCCGTCCATTCCACCAGATTTATTTCTTTGAAATTCACTCAACTCCAGAATTATTGGCACCCTTTGTGAAAAATTAACATTTTTAAATAAATAACAAATGAAATGGTTGAGGTTATGGTCATGTGTTATGTTGCTGACAAACTGTTCCACACTTTTTTCCCATTTTTGTTTTAACTGTTTATGTCTTCTTCATATTTTTCACATTAAATATTTTCCCATATGTCTGTTAGTTGTACTGATTCTACATGTGAAACAGGAAATGATCAAATCCTGGTGTCCAGCAATTTTTAAAATAATAAACATTTTAGGAATGTTTTTCTGATCATTTTGCCACTGTATATTTTAGAGAAAATACTATTACCATGTCACGTTTATTTATACAGCACATTGAAAACATGACCATCAGGCATAACAGGAAGAAAATACATTAAAATGGTGAGATAAAATATAGTTAAGAGTGAAAAGAAATATAAGCAAATAAGTACTATAAGAAAACAAACCAGATATGATGAAAACCAGAAAATAAGCAGCTAAAAAGAAAAAAAGAAAAAGGATGAGTGTAAACGCAAGGGTTAATTTTTACAAGTGTTTGAGTATAAAATGTGATCATGTTTTTTTGCTCATTTTCATCAAGGGGGCCAATAATTAATGGAGTTTATAGATGCTTGGTTGGTTAATTATTTAAAAATATATTAAATAATTGCAGTTTAATGCTACAGGTGTATGATTTCTGTTATTTAATCCTGATACTGTGTTGTGCCTCGTCTCACGTCTACGTCAGTCACTGTGAGTGTAAAACATAAACATTTTCATAACACGGCAGATAAATCATTTCATAATTATTTTATGGCTAAAATTTATGATATAGTTAACACTTGATTGTGTTGTTTACTCCTGACTCTTACACCTTTTCTCATCACTTTCTCCTGGTTTTATTCCCGCTGATATCAAGCAGAGGAGAAGTGAGCGACATTTTGTGCAAAAAATAAAGGTTTTATAGATAATAATACACGTTATTAGTAATCCAGCATCTTAATGACATCACCAAAAATATGCAAAAAAAAAGGATGAATATTCAGCCAGTAAATAAATGATCAAAAACTAAGAACACGTTGTGCCAGAGTTATAAACAGTAAAGTTTGTATTTTAAAGAAATCAGAAATGAATGAATGCGAACACATCACAGATGGTTATTAACATGCAGCGTTGCTATAATAGAAAGAGGTTAAAAAAAAAAACTACAAATTCTGGAATTCTCTCCTAAAACCTTCACCACCTTTTGCCCCCACAGTCACAGCACTGATAACCGAGACACCAAATGTTCATCTCCAAAACAAAATTCTCCAGCATCAGCACGAACCTCACGTGGTTTCTCTCCCAGTGAGGCTGAAAAGCTGCTCTGCAAAAACTGAATTATTCCCGAGTGTAAAAACACGCTGAGCTCAGCGGCACGCCAGCGAAGTGTTGCTGCTCTACCACACGCTTACAGCCGCGCCGCTGGGGTATTGATCCAGACACACGGATCAATTCAGGGGAGATCACTCACACACACTCACACACACACTCACACACACACACACACACACACACTCACACACACACTCACACACAGTAGCTTTACTCCAGGACTCTGACCCCAACAGACTGGTACAAAAAATGTTATAGTTCCTTCCAAACAGCTCAAGAAAAACAGTAACATCAGCATAAATGACATAATTACACCGCCGTTATATTAAAGCCAAAAACTTCATCGTCTACAGTTTTCTCGCTGGACCACGCCCTTAAGCCCCGCCTCCCAACCTGGTGGAATTTTAGCAGAACACTGGAACAGATGCAGATAAAGCAATAATAATAATAATAATAATAATAATAATAATAATAATAATACTACTAAAGTTCCTCTTTAAACTTAACAGACTGTCTTTGATATTAGACCAAACTGTTTATATAGAAATGAGATTTTGAAGCTTAAAGATGAAAATTCAGGAATGTATTTAAGATCTTTCAGCGAATTCCATTATTATTAACTACATTACTGTACGAAATGGCACTGAAATACACGCAGCATCAGGACTGGGCCGATGCCAGCAAAAACAAAATGGTGGATCAGATATCAGAGAAAACATCCTGGACATTAGATCCCGTAGCAAAAGGCTGGATCTGGAAAAGAAATTTATTTTGCAACTGAAAATGTGTATATATAAAGAGACCTGACTGTTTTATTTAGTTAGGAGTGATTTATTACAGTTCTACTTTATTAGATTTACAAAGGAAGTGATTTCTGTGTGAAAGGGTTTAACTGTGAAGTGAAAAAAAATCATTTCAAAGCTTATTGATTTTTAAAGAAAATGATATCAGATGGGTTTCAGGAACAGCAAAGCAAACGTGTCATAGCTTTCGTTCTTTTTTTCCCCCAAACACTCGTTCTAATACATTATCGTTCCTAGAGTAAACTAATTCCACCTTAACAGGCACGTTGGTGGTCAGAAATAAGCTAGAAGTCATTACCAAAACCCATAAATGATAGTAAAGAGCAAAACTGGATTAAAGTTTTGAAATGAAGAAAAAAAAAATCTAAAACCAAATAATCCATAACATAATGCTCAGAAATGTAAAAACAACCCCAAAACCTCAGAAAGAAAAGCAGAAAGGCGAGAGGTGTATATGTACAGAGCGATGATGAGTGGAAATGAGAGACAGGTGTGATCAGCACGCAGGTGAGGTGGAATGATGGAATGTGTGGACTGGAGTCTGTGGTGATGTGGAAGGTGGAGCCGCGACTCCTGGACCAGCGGCGATGGAGCTGGAGCTGGAGGTCACACTTCAGGACACCGGAGTTTAGACCTTTTTACTGCACTTTCTCAGTAACATGACAAGCTGCGTTTCTTTCTGTTTTATTCTTATTAATTGATGCATCATTAAAATAACCATAAATGTATTAACACTTAACAAGTACACTCTGTTCCATAGAATATCTTATTTTAAATTTACTAAAAGTGGGAAATGAGTATTTAGAGATCTTTATTTTTGTTATTTATTTACTGTACTTCCAGTGCACATATCCACTTCACATTTACACACAGCACATGTGTTTAAAAAGCTAAATCGATAGGGAAAAACACATTCATTGCAACGCCGGTGCTGGCGATTAGAGCTTGGAGACATCCACAGTAAGAAGTAATTAGGTTTTCACAGCACTGTGGTTCAGTTCTGGCCCACTCCTCTCAGCACGTCACCTTTAACTTTACTGGGATTCAGGTCAGGAGATTGAAGGCCTTCTGGAGTTACTGTGGCTGTGTGTTTGGATGGATGTCTTGTTGAAAGGTCCATCTTCTCCCCAGATTCAGTTTCTTGGCTGGTGAGATTAAATTCTCCTCTAATGTGTCCCGCTAGATCACTCCATTCATCTTTCCGTCGATGGCGTGTAAAGCCCCAGTGCTGTTTACAGAGAAGCAGCTCCGTATCCTGATGCTCCCGTCACCGTGCTTCACTGTGGGTCTGGTGTTCTTGGTGTTCTTGGGCTCATACTCACATCCATTCTTTCTCCAAACATCACGAGCTGAATTATTGCCAGAGTTCTATTATTTTCATCTGACCAGAGTGTATTGTTGTAAAACAGTTCTGATTTGTTGGAACGGAGATGATTGCGGTGCAGTTTGTTGCTTGTTTTTCTCTGTGAAACTGTCGTTCCTGCTGCTTTCTGGTCATCCTGCAACTCTTTTCGAGTGACTGCTGCCTTCTCTTCCCTTTTTTATCATTAGTCTGAGAGCGTGGTGTGAAATCTTGTGAGGTTCACCTGTCCAGGGATGATTAGTTGCAGTTCCATGAACTTTCTACCTGCATGTTTTGTAACCTAGTGACAGGGATGTTTAAGGTCTTTGCTATGGCTCTGTAACTTTTTCTGTTCAAGTGTTATTTAATAATGTTGTTTTTTAAACATATCTTTATTTATATTTATGAGTACATACTGTACATTTCTGTTTATTGTTATAATTGCAAAGACAAAAGACATGATGTGTGTAAATGTGAAGTGGATATATACACTGGACTTATATTAAATAACACAAACGAGAGTGTCTAAATACTTCTCTAAATCCTCTCACTGTATATATACGATACAAATGATTTAAATAAGACGGTCATTTATGATTAACATTAATAATCTTAGTGTTCTTATTCGTACCTCTTTGAGTTTCTTGGCCCATGGTTTCTGGGCTTTCTTGAAACCTTCTTCTGCCTCTTTGGTCTCCTTGAACCCTCCCATCATTTGTTTATGGTAGGAATCTTTCTGCCAGTTCTTCACCTTCTCTATGTCCTCGTTCAGCAGGCCGTTCTTCACCTCCTGATGGAGCTCACTCACTTTATCCGCCTCCGTCATCACAGCCAGCCAGGCTCGTTCCACAGAACCATACTGAGGCCCTGCAACAACATTTACCATGAATACATACCAAAAACACAAGATATGTTCAACAGAATTCATTACACAGCGTTTACAGTGAGGGGAAATAAGCGTTCAGAGACTTTTGCTTTTGATATTTAATGTACCTCTGGTGCACATATTCACTTCAAATTTACACACATAATGAAACCTGCTGTCATTATAAAAGACACTGCCATTGGTTGGGAAGATTTCATGCAACAAGTAGCAATCATGGTGAAGGTGAAGGAGCTTCCTAAAGTTCTCATGGACAAAACAACACTCAGAAAGCTAAAGAGCCATAGCGAAGACCTTAAACAACCCTGTCAGGATAACTGGTTCATGGAACTAATCATCATGCTCTCAGACTAATGATAAGGAAAGTATCAGAGAAACCAGCAGTCACTCGAAAAGAGTTGCAGGACGACCAGAAAGCAGCAGGAACAGCAGTTACACAGAGAACAATAAGCAATGAACTGCACCACAATCATCTCCGTTCCAACATTTCAAGATAAACTTCTCTGCTAAGAAAAAAAAGAGCATGTAGACGAATCAGAACTCTTTTGGAACAAAATATTCAGGTCAGACAAAACAAAAATAGAACTCTGGCAATAATTCAGCTCGTGATGTTTGGAGAAAGAAGGGTTGAGAGTTGAGGGTTGAGCTCAAGAACACCAAGAACACCAGACCCACAGTGAAGCACGGTGACGGGAGCATCAGGATACGGAGCTGCTTCTCTGTAAACAGCACTGGGGCTTTACACGACATCGAAGGAAACATGAATGGAGCGATGTAGCGGGACACATTAGAGGAGAATTTAATCTCACCAGCCAAGAAACTGAATCTGGGGAGAGGATGGATCAAGACATCCATCCAAACCTCAAGACTGGTTTCTAAAAAGAAGGCGAAGGTGTTCCTGCCAATCTCCCAGCCAATCTTCTGACTTTTTTATGGAGAATTTTGAAATTGTGACTTCATAAGTCATTCTTCATAACTTTGGGGAATTGAAGATGCTTTGCTAAGAGGAATGAACCAAAACTACACCACAACGCTGCACAAACCGAATGACTTCATACTGCAGACGTCTCGAAGCTCTAACTCACAGCAATGTCTTTGCAACATAGTGCCAACGCTGGTCATTTGTGGTTTCTTTTTTTCTCTTATCTTTATTTATTCTTATGAATACATAATTTTTTCATTTTCCATAATTATTAGTACAAAGTCAAAAGACTTTATGTGTGTGAATGTGAAGTGGATATATGCACTGGAGGTTTATTAAATATTAAACATAAAAGAATCTGAATAATTATTTCCCCTCACTGTATAACCAAGTTTAAACACCATGACCTGGAGCTGATGGATCTACAGTGGAACAGTTTGACCTTCTGACCTTTCTCAATCAGCTGTCTCCATCTCTTGGACCACTCAGTGAGCTGCTGACTGTATGCCTTCTCGATCTTGGAACGTTCCTGAAGGCAGTTCATGAGATCGTTGCAGAGTCGATGGCCGTCGTCAGTTCTCTTTACGGCACGCTTGTAGTTCCCCACCTGTGGAAAAAAGGAAAAGGTTCTGTTAGAAAAGATGCTGGAGGTCACTGTAATGTGCCTTATTGATCAACAAGACTCTGAGAAACAGAGCATTCCTTTCTTTCTACTCCTTTTAGTGGTCATTAATCTTAAAAACTCAGGGTCTGATCTACTGACAGTCGAGATGTTCATGAAATCTCATTTTATTATTAAGAGGAATGTTCAAGGGTTCCTCGAGGGCTCTTTGGATGGTTAATGATTCTAGCTTTCTAAGGGAGTTCCACATGGAATCTTTTCTAAAAGGGAAACCTCTCTTGAGAGCCAAACCAAAGAGGTTCTGCTTGAAATCTTTTCTGAAGGAGAAACCCTCTGTTTTGGAATTGATAAAGAACCTTTACTGGTTCCAACAGAGGGACAAAGCAAATAACACATAAGAGTGCTAGATTGAAACGGGGTTTTTTTTTCCTAACAGTGTTCTGATGGCAAAGGTAACTGAAGAACCTTTAGGATAAAGTGAACAGGACACATGCAGCAGAAACCGTGCCTATGGTTGCAGAAGTAAATATAACTGAAGCAATAGGAGAAATTCCTGTTGTACACTATTAAATGATGGTTCCACAAGACGGTTTGGATGGCTAATGGTTCTGCTTAAAATCCTGTCTGAAAGAGAACTCTTACAGAAAACCTTTAAAGGCTCCTCCAGATGGACGTCAGATGGAAGTCTTTAGGGTGCTACATGGAACCCTGTGGACTAGAGGACTGTAAGCTTTAGGGCCATAAACACTCTCCAGACTGTCCACGTTTTTAGAACCAGATATTCGGTGTTCTTGTACCGGATCCCTGAGTGGAAAAGGAAACCTTCTGTTCTGGAGGGTTAGGAGGAACCATTAAGGGTTCCTACAGAGGGACAAACCAAAAAACCTTTAGGATGGTAGCTGGAACCCTTTTTTTTAAAGTGAACAAACCACACAGAGCAGAAACTGTTTGTGGGAAATGAGTAGACTCCAGTGTTTATCCTGTAATGTGTCCCAAATATAACGTACTCCATGTTAACTGTGTGTGATGTTTATCATGTGGTTTCATTCTGCTCCTGCAGGGGGCGAGAGAGAGACACACAGCAGGAGGAGAGAGAGAGAGAGGGAGAGAGAGAGAGAGACACACACAGCAGGAGGAGAGAGAGAGAGAGGGAGAGAGAGAGAGAGACACACAGCAGGAGGAGAGAGAGAGAGAGGGAGAGAGAGAGAGACACACAGCAGGAGGAGAGAGAGAGAGGGAGAGAGAGAGAGAGAGAGACACACAGCAGGAGGAGAGAGAGAGAGAGAGAGAGAGAGAGAGAGGAATGTGTTAGTGGCTCAGCTCGTGCCTGTGCATGGGGAGTTATGCAATGATGCTCACGGCTGTGTCGACATGTGTGTGTGTGTGTGTGTGTGTGTGTGTGTGTGTGTGTGTGTGTGTGTGTGTTCCAGCTCTGCTTGCATTAATCCTCTTCTTCATGATTACGACACTCGACTCCCACAGACACTCCGACAACCTCAGCCAAGAAACACAGAGTGTATTTAGAGATGTAGAGGAGCAGTACAGAAAACCTCACACACACTGAACTCACACACACACACACACAAGCACACACACAAACACACACACACACAAGCACACATGCTAACAAACAATACGCAAAAAAACAAATATATAACCTAATAAATACATAATAGACTACAAAAATATACAAATTATATACATTATAATGTCATATATTTATAAAATATAATGTTATAGTCTTACTAATGCACCAAAATAAAAATATTTAACAGAAACTAAAAGCAAAAATGAAAACACAAAAGCCAAGTGCTGAATTTTTTACATTTTGTTTGTTTGTTTGTTTGTTTGTTTGTTTGTTTATATCACTGCATAAATTGTAATCAATCATTTTGCTTTTTATTCTTTTATACTATAAATTATGAAGCATTAATGAATTCATTTTCAACAGAGAAAAAGTCATTAAAATGTTTTTAACAGCCCTGTATTTTTATTGCGTTATAATAAATATTATAAATATAAGCAGATTTCAGTGTTATTTTTGTGCTGTTTTATTTCCGATATGAACCACAACTGAACAAATACTTCCACAAAATAAAAAGAAAAGTTCCATATAATAATGTAAATAATGTTCAGTTTACCGGACTGTAATATCTTTTCTGTTTTTTATAAGAGAAACCTGGGCTTGTGCTGTTTGTGTAAGAAATGCTGAGGTGTTAAATCTGCCGTGCGTGCTGAGCGATAATGAACATTCCTGAGACGTTCAGATCGATGGTGAAGATCACCGTCAGTCACATTTTTACAGAACCGCAGCGCTAATAGATTAAAATACACACAGCGCAGCTGATAGAAATAAAACCTCTCTTTTCATGTCAGATCATCGCTCACAGCGGCTCAGCATTCTGAGCTCCAGCAGCGTTTTTATTTCCTCAGTTCTATTTCTGGAGCTCTGTGTGGCGCAGGTTTGTTTATTAGCCGCTGTGGCGCTGGAGTTCGCTCTGTGGGCGTTCACGAGGAGCGAGAGATCAGCAAGGCTGAGCTTCTGATGAGTCACAGCCAAACAGTTCAATCCCTCACTCATCACCGCACCACGTACAGTAAACAGAACCGGACGGGGACACGGCGGAGCTGTAGATCAGAATTCTGGATTGTGATTGGTCAGGAGGTGTTGATTCATTGTCTGACAGTAGCGCAGCTGCAAATCACAGGTTTATATTAACGCGCTCGCTCTAATACGTTATCGTTTCTATAGTAACAGCTCATTCACAGGGACGTGTACAACAGACGCTCCTCATAAACGGATTAAAAATCTTTTCTGTAATTTGTGTAACGTGTATGGAAGGAGTCTCCAGTGTCAGCGCTTTGTAACAGTCAGAGGTGAAGCTGTAACTTTAAGTTTTCCGACGTCTTCAGGACAGAGGAGTTTGCGCTTCTTTGCGGTTTCTCAGTAACATGACAAGCTGCAATTTTTTTTTTTAACTTATTAACCTGAAGAGAGAGAATAAAGAGATGTTGGTGAGGGAACGACTGTTTATAGCTGCTGTAACATAAGCGACAACAGGAACTAACCTGTTTCGCAACTATAAAGAGATCAAAATTAATAACGTAATCCGGCTTGATGTTGTTGAGGAAGTAGCTGAATTTCTGAATTTCAAAATCTGTATTCAGAGTTAGATGATCATAATATTAGTTTGTAAAAACAAATAAATAAAACAACAGAGGAATTTCTCTCGCTACCTCATTTGTAAATCAAGCGACCAAATGTAGCTTTCATGCTTAAATATTTTCAATCAAATTTCGCAAGACAGCAGCCGGACGTTTAACCAGGTGACTCGCTGGTTAGACGTGTGTATGCTTTGTGGTGAGGTTACAACCTTCCTCAGTTTAAAATGCAAGACCGGACACGACAAAAGCGCAGCTCTAACACTGAAAAACCCTCCAAAGTCCACAAAAAGAGAGGCTTTGAAGGAGCACAGCAGGTGGTGAAACCCCTCTGAGAAGCCAGCTCAGCGTAAAAAAGAAGCCGTTGTTGTTTTTCTGGCAGATTCAGACGTGAAGCACAACGTGGCTTCTGTGTGTTTAACTCTCATCACACACTCACGCTGGCAAAAACACAACACAACTATTGATGAAGCGCTGAATAAATGAAAAGCCTGTACCTCCCAAAAGCTGTCCATGGCCTCATCAGCAGCGGCGGATTCATCGTAGGAGCCGGACATGTTTGTGGACGGAGTGAAGCTGGCTGGAGAACGAAGACGACTGCAGCAGAGCGAACTTCCTCAAGCTCTGAGAGAGAAAAGAGGAGAAAAAATAACTGCTGTCAATCACAAGGATGAAGGAAATGGATGAACTTTTACGAGGATGAATCCAGGTGTAACTGCGGGTCACATGCGTCTACTGATCCACAGCATTAGAGAAATACTCACAGAGCAATCCGTACGCTCCAGAAGTATTGGCACCCTTCATGAAAAGTGAGCAAAAATGAAAATAAAACAAAGATGTCTTTTGACTGTATTTTGATCTTAAACATCGTAAATGAGGGTGTTGAAAGTATTGGCGCTCTGTACAATTAATATTGTAAGAGGTATAGTAGAGAGACCTGGCAACTTTTACACACATTTGTGTAGGAGCTTCACATTTTACTGCTACGAGTTATTACTCAAAAATACACCAAGAGTCTTCTTCTTCAGCAGTAAAACAGCAGCTTACATATACATCCATGTTTAAATGTTTAACATTTGTGTAGGTGTTTTGAACTCTCTGACATTAACTAACCCCAAAGGAAGCCCCGCCCCCTTCCCCGCGTCTCACATCAGTACTGTTTCGGAGGATGGAGAATGTTTCAGGTTAATTGACGTTAGCTGAGAGGAACACACACCGATAGATTTTATTTCACATTAACGAACTCAAAACATTCTCTGTTTACGTGACAGAAAGCGAGGACGCCGCCTCAGCTCACCTTTCAATCAGGAAAATTAAATCTAGATGAGAGATTACTCATGTGAGATGTGGGGAAGGGGGCGGGGCTTCCAGGGGGTCAGTTAATATCGGAGAATTCTAAACACCTACACAGCTGTCAATCATTCCAGATTTAAATGTCAAATGGCTCATCGGCTGCTTTTATTGGAGGAAAAAAGAGGTTTTTGCTGAATGTTTGAGTGATAGCTCGTAGCAGCGTGCTACAATGCAGAGCTCCTACACAAAATATGTAAAAGATGGCTGTATATTGTTTTATTTTCACATGGTAATCAGTGACCAATGGATTTTACATCTGTGTACCCATGTAATTTAACATGATAACATCTGATTGCATATATTCCTTGAGGGTGCCAATACTTTCACCATATACATTTTTTTAGAGAAAATACTATTATTTAAGTTCTAATGAAACTGATTTGTGTTGGAATAAGTGTGAATTTCTTTAGTTGAATCTTCGTGTTAATGTTTAATTTAGACAAACATTTTTTCATCACTCTTCAAGGGTGCCAATATTTCTGTAATAGATTTATTTTGTCATATAACCTCGATATTAATTTTTTACTCAGCACTGGATTCAGGAACAATAAACACGACGTCCATCGGGTCCTAATTTATGTAACACGAAGCTCCTCGGCATCGACTGCTGCAGAGAAAATCCAATTTGCTGAGTTCATTCAATTGGAAGAAAACTGCACACACACACACACACACACACACACACACCGACACACACGCACACACACACACACACACATGCAAACACATATGCACCGACACACACGCACACACACACGCACACACACACGCACACACATGCAAACACACATGCACCGACACACACGCACACGCACACACACACACACACACACCGACACACACGCACACACACACACACACACATGCAAACACACATGCACCGACACACACGCACACGCACGCACACACACACACCGACACACAAGCACACACACACACACACATGCAAACACACATGCACCGACACACACGCACACAGACACGCACACACACACACACACGCGCGCACACACACACACACACACCGACACACGCACACACACATGCAAACACACATGCACCGACACACACGCGCACACACACGCACACACCGACACACACACACACACACACACATGCACACACACATGCACCGACACACACACACACACACACACACTGCCTTTATGGTATTACTCAGTGCAGGCTGTATTATTATACACAAATTGAGCCAGAGCTCTTTAATATACAGACACAGGAATCTAGAACTGCTCGAGAACGTGTTCATGATGTGATGAACAGAACATCAGAACATCTGCAGGTTCTCCTCCATCAGGTTCTGTCACAGAGCACAACGACTCTCTCCTCACACACACGCTGAGCCACCAAACAAAAAAAACTCATGCAAAACGCACTGATTGTCTTTATTTCACCGGAGTAAAGTAACAAGACTTGTCTGTTTAGGTGTTACCCTTAATGAATATGTAAAATAGTGGGTGGAGTCAATGCAAATTAGATTAATTTATCACCTGCAGCCTGAAAGTCACTTCAGAAACAGAGACTGTGTGTAAACTAATACCACCGAAGGGCAGAGAATAAATTTGAAGACAAAATAAAACCTTTTTATTTGGGTCTGTCTTAAAAGAGATTCTTTCATATGATTCATTTATTTCTTTTTTACATCTGATTCTTTTATTTTTACATCTGATTCTTTTATTTTTACATCTGATTCTTTCATATGATTCATTTATTTATACATCTGATTCTTTCATACGATTCATTTATTTATACATCTGATTCTTTCATACGATTCATTTATTTCTTTTTTACATCTGATTCTTTTATTTTTACATCTGATTCTTTCATACGATTCATTTATTTTACATCTGATTCTTTCATATGATTCATTAATTTTACATCTGATTCTTTCATATGATTCATTAATTTTTACATCTGATTCTTTCATATGATTCTTTCATACGATTCATTTATTTTACATCTGATTCTTTCATATGATTCATTTATTTTACATCTGATTCTTTCATACGATTCATTTATCACATGTGATGTTTCAAATATGATTCATTTTTCGCACGGTTCATTTAGGTTCATGTGATATTTTTTCACATTATTAATTTTTTTTCACATGTAATTTTTACATGATTAGTTTATTTTCATGTGTTTTTTTTTTATTTATCACATATTATTCACATGAAGTCACATGTGTTTACTTGAGATCATGTGCATAATATATTAAAATGTTCTTCACATATATATTACTCACACAATCACATGTGAACTGCGTGGGATTTTTCTGTAAGTGCTACATTAGCCTCATAGCTAAAGCTTGTTTTAAAGCTAGTAAAGCTAGTTTGTGGTGAAGGGTTTAATTATCATTGGTGCTAAAACGAATCGCGTGTTAAAGCCGAGACTCTCTGTACGCTGAGTCACTGTTTAATCGTTCACTCACATCACATTTCACTAAAACTGTGAACAGTGTGAATGCAGAGTGCAGCGACTCTCTGATCAGCCCAAAACATACATACACAATCCTATACCACAGCGTGGGAGTGTGTGAGGAGCAGGACGTCCATCATGATGACAGCGTGCTGAGGAAGAGGAGGAGGAGGAGGAGCTTCTCTACAGAGTGACAGCATCGAGCTGGATCCTGCTGCTGAGCTCTGAAGATAATGAAAATCAGCTGGAGATTTCTGGCTTGAATACTATTTCTCACATCAACATCATCAACACCACACAATACACACACACACACACACTACACACACACACATACTACACACACACTACACACACACTACACACACACACACACACACCCTACTGCACTGAGAATAAACCAGTCATATCATATAAAGTCACATCTGTTCCTGTGGTGCTTCCTCTCCACTGAAGGCTGAAGTAGAAGAGCTAGAAAATATGGAACTAAACTTGACCACACCTCCTTCACTGTGACTGACAGGTACACAGGCCACGCCTCTTTCACTGTGACTGACAGGTACACAGGCCACGCCTCTTTCAC
>CM075018.1:339751-347251 GCA_037576675.1 Pangasius sanitwongsei | reverse complement strand
AAAAACCTGTTAAGTCTAATCTTTTGTAATTTCTGTAAAATTCAGATAATCTGAGCTGAAAGTACAAACTTACAAAGCAAATATGAATTCAAATCCACTTAACTGGAATGAATTACATTAAAATGCTCAGCTTCATGCTCTTGAATTTAGTGTTATAATTATTTTGCTGAAATAAATTTCTGAAAATCTGCCCTTTTATTACAGAGTCCAGCTTTAAGGCTTATTGATATTTAATAAACAACATTTCAGTTTGAGTTAAACGATAAAAAGCCAGTTTTAATTAGAAATGCAATTATTTTTCATTTTTTCTAACTGATAATGAACGCAGCATTTTTCCTTCCTGTTTTCTTACTGCTGTTGGATCAAGCTGGAAAATGTGGAATGAACAATACTCCAAAATATCTGAGTTGAATTATGATTTTTTTTAATATTCAAAAATATTGACACCCCCTTTCATTAGCATGAGATTGATTTGCCATAACTGACCTGAATATTATTAGCTGAGGTGGTTTTGGACATTATTACACATCGTGATACATTATTAGATCATAATTATATATTTTAATGCATATTAGAGACGCACTGATCCACCTTCTTTCCTTTTTCGAACATGACACTGATATCAGAGCTCTGATTACTGACTGATACCTGATACGGAACTCCGAGCTTCATTTCATCCTTTAGTTCGAAAAGGAGGTTATTTTAGGAAATCATCATCCCGAGATGGTCTGTGTGTCGCCTTCACACACACACACACACACACACACACACCGTCACTGTGAGGAGGTACTTGGGTTCTCCTGTACTCTTACACAATGACATACGTGTAAAAGGTCAGTGATGTAATCCTGATGGACGTTCACCTGAAGATACGCATCTCATTACACATGCAATCAGATAACGCAGAACCGCTCGCTGTGGAGAGCAGAGTGAGTCAGCGTGCAGGCGAGAAAACACGACAACACGACAACACAAAAACACGACAACACGAAAGCACGAGGGTTTCAGCTTTAATCTCTCACTGAGTTTTCCTGCAGACAGAAATAGCAAGAAAAAACTCGATGCAGATTTAGATTTATATATACACAACTCACACACACACACACACACACACACACACACACACACACACACAGTCAGATCTTCCCTCAAGAACACAGCCATAAATAGACCTTTTTTTCTCACACACTGTGTCTCTGAACCTCACACACTTCACACACTTCACATCTATAGCAGTGTACTCTATAAGCACTAAGACTAAGATAAAATCCAAACACACAAACTTTATAACACATTTTACGGTTTTACTGACCGACTGCTCTGAAATCGGCGTGCCTCCTTTATCACTCTTAGTAAAGTTGTGTAAAAATGTTTCTGTGGCTAAACTGAACTTCCTCCAGGTTCTGATTTTGTGAGTTTGTGTGAATGTTCTTCAACGCCAATCAGCCATTAATTACTTTAACCAAGCACAGATAAGGCATGTATATTTAGCCACACCCACAACTGCGACTAAAAGGTGAAAGAGCGCCTCCTAAGTTCAGCATGTGCTAAATCTTCCAGTAATGCAGCTCAGCCACCGCAGCGCATCGGCTACCGTAAACACACACTAAAGCCACTTAACCAGTCTTCATTCCTGGATTTGTTTTGTAATCGTTTTTATTTCAAGCTGTTAAATATGTTTATTAAATTGGTGTGTAGCTGTAATGGTTTAAACGTGACAGTGTAATCCGTATATAACATATAGGTGTGAGTCTCCTTATACACACATTCACACAAACTCAGGAGTGAAATGTAGGAATGTTTTTCCAACAAACTGGATTTTCATCACGATCACATTTCATATCCAGCGTGTTAAATGAGGCTCAGGGGCATTTATCTGTGTTTTATCTGTGTTTTAACAGAACAACAAAAGGCTGGAAAAGTTCAAACTTCAGCAGGAATTATACTGATGATCACCGGGATGATGAAGGAGAGAAAAAAACCCAAAGATGCTTCGTCCATAACAACAATTAAACTTCATCAAAACTCATGAGAGCTTCGTTTCGTATTTATGTTTTCAGATAAAATTAATGAAACTTATTATGTCATGAACTCCATCAGCATGTTGGGTGTAAAACAACTATAAATAAGCCAAAACCCCCCAAAACCCCCCGCTGTAACATCTGGAAATGGATTTGAAGCTGATTTTTTGTGGCTTTTGTAAAGATTGATGGCATTGTGAATTTTGCTATCAGCCCAAAACCTGGTTGCCTCTGCCAGGAGGTTAAGACTTGGTCATAGAATGAGCTTTTAACAGGCTAATCGTCCTGAACACACATCTCTACTGTCATCTCTGTGCTATCTAAATATTAAATGAGGGGTGCCAATAATTTTGAAACCACTGTTTTGCACAGTTGTTGTGTCTAAAAAGGAAATCTTCTGTTAAAAACCACACCAGGTTTAATCGTATGTTTATGCCGAAAATATCACTCTTTTCTCTTTTATCTTTCTCGCTCTCTTTTTATACATTACACACGTGTGATGTTATTATTTATTTGATTTTTGTATTGCACTGCATTTCTGGTTTATGTTATAAAACACTTATTACTCTTATTAGTCTTATGTTTAGAAGTGCATATCTTGTTTGTTTTTTTTTTTTTGCAAAGTGCACTATAAATGAAAGTACAATGCGTTTAAGAATTGGACTGGGATGAGTGTTAGAACGTCGTGTAATTTAGCGGATAGAGAGAGAGACTTAAAGCAGCTCGGCGTCTGCGAGACTTTTTCAATGAAGCGTTTAAAATCAGCCGCGGCTCCAGATGCCACATCGCCATAACTTCCACATAAACACTCTGTTCCGCAGTAAAGAGCTCACGATATCACATTACCATAAAAAACAGTGTCAGAACATTTCACGCTACAAAACCAGGACGACGTTTATATTCAGAGTGCACATTACAGAATAACTGCGGCGCAGCGTGAGAAAAACACTCGTCTCATAAAAACACACTGAAGTGTACGACACGGCCTCGTCACCTCAAACACAGGCCCGACCTGCAGCGTCGCTCTGGAGAACCCCGTCAGAGAACCTCTCTTTCCTGACAAGACTGCGAGTAGAACAAAAAAGCTAAAAAATCACGGTAAATTTTCCAAAATTTTCCAAAAGCAATGTTTTTAAATCATTTTGTGCAGCGAGAGTTTCTTACCTCCTGTCATTATGGAGTTCCTTTCAGATCAGCTTGATTTAAGGAATATTTATAAAATAATAATTACGACCACATGCTGTTTAAATTATATTAGCCTGAGCTTTTGGAGCTCCAGTTTATTCCACAGCACACAAACACACTCGCGCTTTTCACCTAGAAACTCACGTGACATTCACGCAGCGCTTAGTCCATGTTCCTAATAATCTGACCATCATTACAGATATTTACACGTTATTATTAAACACTATATTTACATTATTGTTATTAAATCAGCACAAAATACTGTGACCTTAATGTGACCAAAATAAATGAATTAATCACTGATATGTTATAAGCTCCTGCACTCCACAGCGAGACTTCCTGAAATAATTCCTGTTCATCGTTTATGTAAATAATTGCAATAAAAATACAAATTTGTGAGTTCTGTTAATGCTGCGAGTCGCAAAGCTGAAGTATAAAATATTACATAAAATAATACATTTAATGCTTTAATCCACTTTAACTTAAAAATCCCAATGAAGAAAAGCCTTAAAGCACAAACTGACTCCATTATTCTCTGTTTTCTCTGTCATGATGACGTGATGATGTCATGATGTGATGATGATGATGTCATGATGACGTGATGATGATGTGATTATGACGAGATGATGAAGTGATGATGTGATGATGTGATTAATACAAGATGATGCAGTGATGATGATGTCATGATGTGATGATGATGAGATGATGATGTCATGATGATATGATGATGTGATTATGATGAGATGATGACGTGATGATGTCATGATGTGATGGATAATGAGATGATGATGTGATGATGTCATGATGTGATTATGATGAGATGATGATGTGATGATGATGATGTGATGATGTGATTATGATGAGATGATGATGTGATGATGATGATGTGATGATGTGATGATGATGAGATGATGGTGTGATGATGATGTGATGATGATATGATGATGATGTGATGATGAGATGATGACAATGAGATAATGACATGATGAAGCTCCTGAACAAAGACGCTGCGTGTAAGACGAGGAAGCTGCTATTTTAGAAACATCACCTTGTCTCTTAACAACACAAGGACAAGGACAGGAGCGTCGTCGCACGCGGATAATAAACAGAAAGCATGAGCTGTCCTTCCCGACGCCACGGTGATGTGAACACAACACAAATTACACACACGACAGTTTTACTGAAATCACAATGATGTGAATATGGAGACTAGAGAAGGAAGAACGTCAGAGCGTCGCTTTTACACAACAATCAGCTGCCAAGAGCCGTTTACTGTTTATCCACATTCCTGCACTGTTATAACACTGTTATTACAAACCCTCTGTTCATCATCGTGCGCTCTGATTGGTCAGAAGGTGTTGATTAGTTTTCTATAAGAGCAGCTCTGACAGTAGTGCAGGTTTATAGTAATGCGCTTGTTCTAATATGTTATCGTTTCCATAGTAACGGCTCATTCACAGGGACGGATTTCTTTTTAAAAAAAGGGTTGACATGGTGAAGTTTTCTGTAAGGTGAAATGTGTTTATGTAACATGTATGGAAGGAGTCTCCAGTGTCAGCGCTTTGTAACAGTCAGAGGTGAAGCTGTAACTTGAAGTTTTCCGACGTCTTCAGGACAGAGGAGTTTACGCTTCTTTGCGGTTTCTCAGTAACATGCGGAACAAGCTGCGATTATTTTTGTCTTATTAACTTGAAGAGAGAGAATAAAGAGGCTGGTGAGGGAACGACTGTTTATAGCTGCTGTAACGTAAGTGACAACAGGAACTAACTTGCTTCACAAACATTAAATGTAACTATAAACAGATAAAAAGTTTGATGTTTTTATTTAATAAAAATTGTAATCGTTGGTAAGTTGCTGTGGTGTAAGAGGAATAAAACACATGGGGTCGTGCTGTTTTAGGAAAATAATCAACGTCAGGATGGTAACAGTAACTCTGGTTGATTATTTTAGTAGAACAGCACCACACAGTGATTTATTACACCTTTTATTGGTTTGCTGGTTGCTGTGTTACAGACTTGAGGAATTGTTTGTGACTGTAACTCAGGAAATGGATCAGTGTTAATTAACTCAGAGGAGGAAACTCGCAGGTTTAAATGATAATAAATGAATCGTTTCTGTAATTATTCTCATTATTTATTCATATTATATCTCGCTCAGCATTTTCCCAGGATGCACGAGAGGAAGTTTTCTGCTGTCTCGATGATGAGGTCCATTAAAACACCTCGTCTCCATTCCTGTTAAATATCACACTTCTGATTTAACCAGACGGTTGTGGGTTTAAATCCCAGGGTTGTGTCTGTGGGCGGGGTTAAGGGTGTGGTTATGGGCAGGGTTGTGGGTGTGGGTGGGGTTATGGGTGGGGTTATGGGCAGGGTTGTGGCTGTGGGCGGGGTTAAGGGTGTGGTTATGGGCAGGGTTGTGGGTGTGGGCGGGGTTGTAGGTGGGGTTGTGGGCGGGGTTATGGGTAAAAGTTAATGTTTAAATCTTTTCTTACGACTCTGTTCATATGAAATTGAACAAAATCCAGCCACAGATCTGTCACTTGTTAAAATTTGTACAGTTTTCTTATGAAAACAGTGTTACACAACAGTTACACATACAGTTACACAAACAGTTAGACATACAGTTACACAAACAGTTACACAAACAGTTACACATACAGTTACACAAACAGTTACACAAACAGTTACACATACAGTTAGACAATAGTGTTACACAATAACTGTTTTAAGTGTTGTTCCTATTCTGTGCCCTTGTTTTTGTCTGTGATTTGTTTTTTTGTTAACAGATTTTAATCAGCCTTTTGTCTTTTTTCTCGTTCCCCTCACGTGTCTGTGCTGTTCATCAGGCCGTCACTGTAAATAGGAATCTCTTAAAAGCCTAAATTACATTTTAAAAAATGATCTGATTTATAATGAGACAATCTCTTAATAAAAAGAACACAGTGAAGGAAACTTATCACTTATCACCTGTTTCACTGGACAATAAATACATTTTACACTGCTGTCAAAGATGGGAGAATATTTTCACATAAGATCCAGCTGATTTTTTTTGTCTGTCTTCACTCACACACACTCACTCACACACACACACACACACTCACACACACACACACTCACACACACACTCACACACACACACACACACACACACACACTCCGCCTGTCCAGGTGATTCACACTGTGCTTTGCGTCTCGTCTGCTCTGGCATCCTGCCTCAGAGGAATGTGGGGTTTTTCTCGCACTAACACTTTATAGCAGGGTGATATGACACAGCATCGGGACCGCGCCCTCGCCGACGCTCACGTCTCACTGACGGGGAACCGAGAGAACCGAGTGTCTGATCTCTGAGGACAGAACCCCAAAGTGACAGGTCTCAGATCAGATATAAATCCCTGAACTGGGAATCTTTTAAAACAAAGCTCTAAACACTGATTAAATGTGAAAAGATTCGGGATGCCATGAGTGAAGAAAAATCTCCTTCTTCAGTCCGTATTTTCTATCCCTGATTCTGTAAACCTGCTAAATAGCATAAATATAAATGTAAATGAGTTTTTCTGGGATTAAAGGTGAGTGTTTGTGTTTAAAGGTGTGGTCTAGAACTCGTGTGTCAAACATAAATCTGGTTTAGTTAACCCGCGTGAATGTGGAATAAATAATACTGAAGCATGAAACCATCTTCACGCTGTCCAGAATTCACAGCAGATCTGTAGCGTAGCGACCGCTATTGCACGGTGCGAGCTCACGTCTCACTGTGCTGAAACGCAGGTCGAAATCAACAGCTGTGTGCTGCGCTTGATGTACGTCACACTCACGTCTAAAACGAGTCGTGCTTTGTGCTGGCAGCGGTGTAACCAGAAACCAATTTCAGTGGGATGAGGAAATATACAAAATAAAATCACGATTGCTTTCCTGATCTGTACAATTAAACTGGTAAATGTGATGCACTCGTGCATTTCACACGCTATCTGGCTAGTAGCTTTCATCCAGAACCAGGAAAAAAGCATCATTCAATTGGCTAATCCTGTTTCTCATCACAGCAGCTGGTACCCACTAAAATGTGATTAAACAAAGGAATGCATTCATAAAAAATGATTATAATCAGTATAATAAGATAAGATAAGATAAGATAAGATAAGATAAGATAAGATAAGATAAGATAATCCTTTATTCCCCCAATGGGGAAATTTGCATTGTTACAGCAGCAGATTGTGATAGAAAAATATCAGCGAGAATCAAGGGGAAGGTGTAGGAGACAGTGGTGAGAGCGGCCATGCTGTATGGTTTAGAGACAG
>CM075018.1:306820-313760 GCA_037576675.1 Pangasius sanitwongsei | reverse complement strand
GAGACTACATGAGACTACATGGTGCTACATGAGACTACATGAGACTACATGGTGCTACATGAGACTACATGAGACTACATGGTGCTACATGAGACTACATGAGACTACACGAGACTACATGAGACTACATGGTGCTACATGAGACTACACGGAGCTACATGAGACTACACGAGACTACATGAGACTACACGAGACTACATGAGACTACATGGTGCTACATGAGACTACATGAGACTACATGAGACTACACGGAGCTACACGGCTGACAGGTTCCCTGGTCCTGGAGTTCTGTCAGTCCTGCACATACCTCTGCCTCCAGCACCTCATGCAGTTAATCAGCTAATTAACAGCTCTGTGTGAGGGTTAAAGTAAGTGTCTGTTAGAGCAAACAACCAGTAACATTAGGAACCTGTGCTTTAAGGGTCCGGGACAAACCCCAGAAACATTTAGGATGCAACGTAGCTGTGTTCAGTACACCATCCATCCGTCCATCCATCCGTCCATCCGTCCTCAGTAAGCACTTTATCCTGGTCAGAGCTGCATGGAGGTGGAGGTGGAGGCGGAGCGAGTCCCGCTGACGCTGGGTGCAGTGTGAGAGAATCGATGGACGAAGTTTAAACCGTTGCTGTTCGGAGAGAACTGAATAAATGATAAATATAAACGCTGCCCTCATGTGGAAAATTCGAATATTCGTCTTTATCAGTTTTTTAAATAAATAACAGGATATTGTTCTATTAAAACACGCTATTCTACGTGTTTATCCAAATCCTCAGGCAAACCTGCGCGATCCAATCAAGTCCAATCTGGCAACCCAGACTCACTGCTGATGAACTTTCTCTCTGTGTTTGTATCTTTAAAGAAATTCTTCTTCTCTATTTTTAAACAAACAGATTATAAAATTAAAAACATGAGAAGGCTGTAGTGCAGAACAACTACTTAAGAGTCATATCAGTAATTTTGTATATGAAGTTATTTGTTAGTGATTTTGATCACGTGCTGTTTTGCAGATTTTTGTTGCTTTTGCTTATAACTTTATAATTTGTTTTGAGTTACCTGATGAAGGCGTTACCTGATGAAGGTGTTACCTGATGAGGGAGTCACCTGATGAGGGCGTCACCTGATGAGGGAGTCACCTGATGAAGGCGTTACCTGATGAAGGCGTTACCTGATGAGGGCGTTACCTGATGAAGGCGTTACCTGATGAGGGCGTCACCTGATGAGGGAGTCACCTGATGAAGGCGTTACCTGATGAAGGCGTTACCTGATGAAGGTGTTACCTGATGAAGGCGTTACCTGATGAGGGAGTTACCTGATGAGGGAGTCACCTGATGAAGGCGTTACCTGATGAAGGCGTTACCTGATGAGGGAGTTACCTGATGAAGGCGTTACCTGATGAAGGCGTTACCTGATGAGGGAATTACCTGATGAGGGCTGTGTGGATGTGTGTGTGTTTGTGTGTGTAGCCCCACCCCCTCAGTGTGTGTGTTTGTAGCCCTGCCCCTTCAGTGTGTGTGTGTTTGTGTGTCTAGCCCCGCCCCCTCAGTGTGTGTGTGTTTGTGTGTGTAGCCCCGCCCCCTCAGTGTGTATGTGTTTGTGTGTGTAGCCCCGCCACCTCAGTGTGTGTGTGTTTGTGTTGTAGCCCCGCCCCATCAGTGTGTGTGTGTTTGTGTGTAGCCTCGCCCCCTCAGTGTGTGTTTGTAGCCCCTCCCCCTCAGTGTGTGTGTGTGTGTGTTTGTGTGTAGCCCCGCCCCCTCAGTGTGTGTGTGTTTGTGTGTAGCCCCGCCCCCTCAGTGTGTGTGTGTGTGTGTGTTTGTGTGTAGCCCCGCCCCCTCAGTGTGTGTGTGTGTGTAACTGGAATGTGAAAGTGTCGCATCTCCTGAATCATGAGCTGAGATCTTTCCTTACTTTCCTTATGAGTGAGAATCAGGTGCAGAGTGATGAGCTTCTCCATCTACTCTCCATAACAGATGACCACTCCCGCTATCTCACACACACACACACACACACACACACACACACACTGGAGGGGGCGTGGCTACACACACACCAGCCGCAATAACCTGAATGAAGATCACTCGCTGGTACAGAAAGATGAAATAAAACAGGATATTTATTTATAATAACACTCACTGATACAGCGTGAAATAATCCACCTGCAGTCAAACACTACGCCATACCATAATACTCTCACTCTAAATCATTCTATACTCTGGGTGGAAGCATGATATTTTAATATTTCATTTAATATTTTCAATATTTAATATAATATGTTTACATTTATGTGTAAATGTGAAGCTAAATCATCAGTGCAATAAACTCCAGTAAAGCGGTGTTGCTAATGCTAAATAAACTGAACATTAATAACCACAATTAATAAATAATAATTCATTTATTAATATGAATAATAATAATGAAAATAATATTACATGGATAATTTCACATTTTTAATGAAAAAATAAACTATTAACGCTATTATTTAAGGAGAGCAGGAGGTGAGTTATGAGCTCCAGGTTTCTGGTTTCAGAAATATTCCCTTAAGATGTGAAGACTGAGGTCATAATTTCCAGCTTTAAAACCTGCGTATGTGTTTGACTGTTTTTGTTTTTAACAGAATGGATTTGTGTAAAGTCCGAATTCGTCATCAGCCAGAAAATCAGCAGCAGCGTGAGGTCATGTAGAGGTCGTGTAGAGGTCATGTAGAGGTCACCAGTCTGGCGCGAGCCAGTTTAAACACTTTAGAGCCACTTCAAATCCCAAAAAACAAGCCTGAGAACCAGAAGAACACAAAGTGAGACAATAAATAAAACACATTAATTCACTAATCACCTGCAGAGAGAAATAAACACTAATCACCGCTTTACATTAAACACCAGCTCCGTTAATCTACAGCACAAAGCTGAACACGTGGAACTCAGAACTCTTAATAGAATAAATGATAATATTACAGTAGAAAAAGACAGTAGATGATGTAGATGAGTGTGTGTGTGTGTGTGTGTGTGTGTGGTACAGTAACACACACCGCGTTAGCAGGAAACGCTCGCAGCATGACCGCACTCAGGCCTTTATACAGCGCTCTGGCTCCTTCGTCTCTCAGCAGCGTTCGCAAAACATCCACTAAACCCGAGTAGCGTCCGTCAGCAGCTGAATAAACACCACACACTTCATGAGCGCGAGGACACAGCTGACGTGATGTGAAATACAGAGTTTCATTTAAAGTGTTTAGTTTTTAATAAATATTTTCAAAACCTCAGACACCAGAAATGTCATGGCTGATTATAAATAAATAAATAAATAAATAAAATAAACAAGAGTATAAAATATCATCGTATTTCACAATTCTGAAAGCACATCCACGTAAACCTCGAGTATCAGCTGATACGCACGTTTTAAAAGTTTCTTTTTAAACTATTAAACTTTTTAACTTTTTATCTCGGCGTCTAAAACGACCTCACAGGAGAAGAACCCAGCCATCAGCAGCGCCTACACCAGACTACAGCTATTCCAGTCAAATAAACTCCGACTGTGAGCGTCGCAGTGCACAACGTTTACAATAAATAGAATAAATAGAACATTGCTGAACAGGTGGTTACTCACTGTTGCTATGGTAACTAATGTAGCTGTTGTTATTGTACCTGGTTTATGTCACTTTACAAGCAATGTTCTGACATTTCAAGCTGGATTTGTCACAAACTCAGATCGGATTTGTTGTTTTGTATTAAACTGTGATATCTGATGATATGAATATCAGATCAGTTCCAGCTGTAATTAGAAGCTGATATCTATTACAGTGTTTTTATTCAACATTAAAGTCTAATCTAGAATCAGACACACAGATCTCTCCTAACACACCTGAGCCAAGTGCACAATCACCTCACTGCGTGGTGCAGAAAAAGCTCTTTAGGCTGAAAGGTTTATATTAGCGTTATATTTAACTATATAAATGATTAACGTAAAGAAGGGATTAACTCACCTGTCTGGAAATTGGATTTGAGGACATCAGGTGGAAGAGCGACGGCCCAGTTCACGATTCCAGCAGTTCCTCCGGCCAGAAGAATCCTCGGAGTGCTGAGTCGATCCACGCTGTGTGTGTGTGTGTGTGAGTGTGTGTGTGATAAGAAGACAGGGTGAAAATGATTAAATCGAGATAAATCGTATTCTATCAGGAGATAAATAAGTGTGGCGTTTACCTCTCGCCCTCAGGAGTGAGGACCTTTTTGAGGTATTCATACGTGAGAAAGTAGAGACCAGATGAAGGAACATCTGAAAGAACAAAAGAACATCAGAGAGGTCACATGACCTGAGAAGAACATCCACAATCATACAGTACAGCGTGTTATAATTTACACCACTCATAAAGACCGGCTCTGGACACAGAGAACAGTACACATGAGCTCTCTCAGAACAGTTAGAAACCACACACACACACACACACGCACACACACACACACACACACACACACTCACACACACACATTCACACACACACACCTCTAATAAGAGTGAAGACAGTTCCCTTATACACACTGCGAATGCCTTGCTGTTTATACAGTTTCACTGCACAGTCCACCGGCCCGGTGTATTTCAGCTGCCCGCTGATGGACTGCACCTAAAACACACACACACACACACATACACACACACACACACAGAAACACCATAAAGCCATTTATTCCAGTTTTTAAGTATCAGTGACACCATACACACAGTGGGTCAGTGGCTTACTGGTGCTTTAATCTCATAACTCAGGCATATCTAATATCAGGACCATGTACTGACGAAGTGATGCCACAGACTGGGCAGACGAAGCCCCTGCTTGGGCAGATGAAGCTTCTGTTTAGGCAGAAAAAGCTTCTGCGTGGGGAAACTTTAACCCTGCTTCAGCAGATAAAGCCCCTGTGTGAGCAAACAAAGCCCCTGCTCGGGCAGATGAAGCTCCTAGAGGCATATCATAGCAGAGGAGTGTGTTCTGATCAGTGTGGATTGTTCTTGTGTATGTGTTTGTGTGTGCATGTGTGTGGGTGTTTGTGTGTGCATGTGTGTGTGTGTGTGTGTGTGTGTGTGTGTGTTCTTGCCTGAAGCAGACACTTGATCCTCTCTCCTGGAGCTACAATCACTGTAGTGAAAACTCCGGCTAACATTCCGGCCAGGAACGTCTGTGTGGAGCTGAAACACAGGAATCGGGAGCAGGAGTGAGAAGTGAAGTTACAGCTGATGTGTTAAAAAACAGCCTACGACAAAAATACTCTCATATCGAAACACAATCTATTCTGAAAATGCACGTTTACAATAAATGCAAATAATTCAAATGAGTTCATTCTGACCTGTTTTTCAGAATATATCGCTTTGTAAATAACGTATTTGGTTATGGCTGTGAATATTCGCTATTTCCATGTCAATAAACGTCAAATACACGGCTACACACCGATAAAGTGCAAACAGTGAGACAAGCTTTCTGATTCTGTTCATTTCACACAACTACTATTTATTATCTCTTTTAAAAATCAAGGCTTTGTAGGAAGACAAGAAGAGGAAGATATTGTAAAAAGGCAGGTTTTTAAATTCTTCCTGTTTTTAATAACTTCCTGTTTATGCTACAGATCTCTGTCTCTCCATTACGGATCATCTCCTCCCAAAGTTCTCCATCTGCACTGAGGGTCTCTCCTTCATACTGACGTGATTGGGACAGACGGGTCGCTCTGGAGCAGCTGCTTCCCGAGTCCAAATCCGAAGAAGCTGATGGCCATCATAGGAGCCACTCCGGCCAGCGGCGCTCCCATTCCTCTATACAGCCCCAACGCTCCCTGCGTCACGGAGAGCCAGTGGAGGAGAGAAAGAGAAAGTGATGAGGCGGGGATGAGAAATGACACAAGATCAGCTTCCTCTGTAACCAGCGTGTAGAGAACCCACAGCTTCAGAGCATTAACATCAGACTGCACGACTAATCTCTTTAACACTTAGACAAAAGCAGAGTTATTTCAGGTCTAATTCCTAAAAAAAAAAAAAAAAGCTTTAACAGCAAGAATGAGACCTAAAAGCCATCACTGTAATCGAGTCACTGCTACACTCGCATTCATCACAGCGGCTTCCACAGCTAGCATTTAGCATAGCAGAATTATCATCATGCTAGCTAACTAGCTTTGAGAGATTAGTTATAAAGCTGTTGTTAGCTCTTGTTAGTTAGCTTTAGCTGAAGTTCTCCATGTTCCCCGGTTCTGTGGTGAGAAAAGCATTAATTTTCCATCAGGAGCTAAAACTGGGGTCGTTCTCTCTCTAGTGAAATCTTCTTCTGCTTTTACTTTCATACTATAAATAAATTTAAGAGTTTATACTTCTGTACTTTAACTTGAATGAAGAATTTGAAGTTGAACTTTATGTATTTATGATGATGAGTAGTGGTACTTTAACCTGAATAAAGAATTCAGGTCCTTTTCCTAAGAGACACTGACTGGAAGCCATTTCAGGGTTGGGTTTAGTTTTTAATGTCACAGTGACACCTAGTGTTCAAACCAGGAACTACAGTTTTACTTATTTATTTGGTAACTCCACCAGGGTTTATTTGAAATTTAGTTGGATTTTATTTAGTTTGTACACCACTGGAGAGGAAAATAATAATTTTTATTCTCAAATGAATTTAATTAACCTGTATTGATGTGTTTTGTGTCGTGTCAGCTAGACAGAAGTTCAGTCATGAAACTCAAACTGAATTATAAATCTAGATTTAAAACTCACTAGTGAACTAATTAGTGAGTCACGGTTACCCATCAGTGATTAATCCATAGATAGGGTACAATAGTTTAACACAATTGTAATTACACACAAAATAATTGATTAAAATGATAAAACTCATGAATAATATGATGGAACCTCTCTGGACAGAGTTTTCCGGAAGCAGTCGAGCGTTCCTGTGTACAGCACATACTGAGAGCACGAGGCTTTGGGC
>CM075018.1:278613-281314 GCA_037576675.1 Pangasius sanitwongsei | reverse complement strand
TGTGTGTGTGTGTGTGTGTGTGTGTGTGTGTGTGTGTGTGTGTGTGTGTGTGTGTGTGTGTGTGTGTGTGTGTTTGTATGTGTGTGTCAGTGTGTGTGTGTGTGTGTGAGTGTGTGTGTGTGTGTGTGTTTGTATGTGTGTGTGTGTGTGTGTGTTTGTATGTGTGTGTCAGTGTGTGTGTGTTTGTGTGTGAGTGTGTGTGTGTTTGTATGTGTGTGTGTGAGTGTGTGTGTGTTTGTATGTGTGTGTGTTTGTATGTGTGTGTCAGTGTGTGTGTGTATGTGTGTGTGTGTGTGTGTTTGTGTGTGTGTGTCAGTGTGTGTGTGTGTGTGTGTTTGTATGTGTGTGTGTGAGTGTGTGAGTGTGTGTGTGTTTGTATGTGTGTGAGTGTGTGTGTGTGTGTTTGTATGTGTGTGTGTTTGTATGTGTGTGTCAGTGTGTGTGTGTGAGTGTGTCTGTGTGTGTGTGTGTGTGTGTGAGTGTGTGTGTGTGTATGTGTGTGTGTGAGTGTGTGTGTGAGTGTGTGTGTGTGTGTGTGTGTGTGTGTGTGTGTGTGTGAGTGTGTGAAGTTTGTTGGATAAGGGTGAAAATAACACATAATGGTGGTAAGACTTGGTCATTATTGTGTTTGTGTCTTGGGCGGATTTTTGTACTGCAGCTCCTTTCATAACAGATTCCAGAGTGGGAAAGCGGTCATTAAGATCAGACTCTTTTCACCATGAGATTGGATTCCAAAGGTCCAAAAGGATAAAAGGATCAGCTGTTTGGTGAGAGAGAGAGAGAGAGAGAGAGAGACAGAGAGAGAGAGAGAGAGAGAGAGAGACAGAGAGAGAGAGAGAGAGAGAGAGAGAGACAGACCCACTCTAACCCCACTTCAACACTTTATCCCTGTGTTACCATGAATGTATATGATGTTGGATCCAGCTATTAATTTTGCTACATATTTATTTAGCATCTGTTTTTATTTATTTATTTATTTTCATTACTACTTTTCACTTTATGTTATGTTCAGTTCCTACGTCTTTTGCTCTGCTGTTGTTTGGCAACACAAAAATACTTTGTCATGCCAATAAAGCACACATTGAATTGAATTGAGAGAGAGAGAGAGAGAGAGAGAGAGAGACAGAGAGAGAGAGAGAGAGACAGAGAGAGACAGAGAGAGAGAGAGAGAGAGAGAGCTTTCCTAACATGTTAAATACTCCACAGAGCCTGCAGCAGTAATATATTGTTACACTGGGTGTTTTATGATGAAGTGAAAGTGAGCTGGTGGAAAAAGTGGTTCTTCTGTCATCACTGATCAGAACACACACCTCCGCTGGAGAACATCAGCAGAACGACGTGTTCCTGCAGGACTGCTGCTGGATTTCCTGCTGCAGCGTTTAAAGGGCATCTCTCCCAGGAGCTTTATTTCTCCTGCAGCAGCTACAGAGGCGTAAAAAACCCCGAGCAACAACACAAACACACACACACACATACACACAACATACATACACACACATACACACACACACGCGCACATGCACACGTCTCAACACTTTACTGAAAAGTGGAGAAAAGAAAAAAGAGAAATGGCGAAAGAACAGCGTAATGGAGAGATTTAACACTTAAGGTTCATTTATTCACCTTCAGTAACGCTTTATCCTCGTCAGCGTGCCGGTGGATCCGGAGTCTGTCCCGGGAAAATACTGGGTGTGGGGTGGGAATTCACCCTGCGTGTGATATCAGTGTATCATACACAATTTATCTTAGCCAGGCCGCAGAGAGAGAGAGAGAGAGAGAGAGAGAGAGAGATCTCAAACCGCAAACCCACACAACCTCTACTTCTATACACAACAGCTTTATTCCATTTCTTATTAAATAGTAACAGCAACATGGAGGTCACATGATCGTAAATCATCTGTGTTTTCTTAGCACTCCATACTTTTTTTTCTTCCTCATTATATCTTTATTTCTCGTTTTTTTCTCCCAGAAATTGTGTGTGTCGATGTTTAAAGAATCTTCTGTGTGGAATTAAACTCAATCTTTCTCTCAATTTCTTCATTCTGAAGTCTCATATGGAACAGATTAGCAAACTATTTATTTTCATATCCACTGTTGTTGTTCTCTCTTTCACAGGCTAACACTCAGAACCTCATCTCTCTCTCTCTCTCTCTCCCTCTCTCTCTCTCTCTCTCTCTCTCTGTCTGCTGTCCTCTGTCTCTCGTCCCCAGTCGTGAGTCTGGAGCTGTGGGAAAACACACCCAGCAATGTGTCACTTTAGTGTTTCTTAAACATTTATTCAGCCCTATAATCCTGCACAGTGTGTGTGTGTGTGTGCGTTTGTGTGAGTGTGTGTGTGTGTGTGTAAAAGAGAGGAACAACCAGCAAACACACCAACAAATTCAGAGTTGTAATGAAGCTGAGAGCAGAGCCGATCACACACACACACACACACACACACACTTCTGTGTGATTAACGTGGTAAGAGCTCTTATAGTCATCTAATATATACTGAATAATTCATTCATAAATATTTAATGAGCTTCAGCCAATCAGAGAGCACTAAGTACCTGCGCTGTGAGATTAGGGAGGAGCATGCTAATACTGAAATATCTATTCTTATGATCCTGATGTTTCTCGTTATACTTGTTACTGGACTGAGAAGAAAATTGGTGGTGTCACTCATCTCTACTTTTCAAATTAGAGTGACCCAGTCTCTGCC
>CM075018.1:271113-276113 GCA_037576675.1 Pangasius sanitwongsei | reverse complement strand
AGTAGGAATGGAGAGAGAAAGAGAGAGAGAGAGACCACAAGAATCTTGCAGACCGACACCACGAACACAACGAGTGTCGACAGGCCGACGCCGAGGTGCCCACAACACACACAGCACAGAGAGAGAGAGGGGGAGAGAGAGAGAGAGAGAGAGAGAGAGAGAGAGAGAGGGGAGAGAGAGAGAGAGAGAGAGGGGAGAGAGGGATATTCTTTACTGGTCTGGTGTTTTCTGTAAAAATTCCTCATTTTCTCAAATCCAGAATTTTTTTCTCTGTCATCTTGCAACTATTTTATCTGTGTGTGTGTGTGTGTGTGTGTGTGAGCACAAAGACATAAGATGTGAAAGTGATTTGTTCCAGATGTGTGTATGAGTATGTAGAAAAGACAACCAGATTCCGGCATTATCCGTAAGCTAGACAAGTCCCTGTCTCTGTTTCGATCATGTAACTATACCTGTAAAAGTAGGCGGGGTCTCTGGAAGGTGTGGGGGCGGAGACCAGTGACAGACTCAACTAGTAAAATGTGTAAATTCCCCAGATGTATAAAGTATTATAACGTATTTTCCATTAAGGTATGCATAGCACTATTAATCGTGCAACACACAGAAAGTTATAAATCCGGGGTGCCAATACTTTAATATTAATGTTTATAGCTCCGCCCACAAACATATCGCTGTTTGGTTCTCTTGGTCCGCTGAAAGAACAGGATGATAAGACTACAATGATAACTGATCACTCACAATGGAAATGCAGCTGTTCAGTTTCTGTAAATAAAATTCATTAAAGTCTTCAGTCGAAGGTGTTTGTGTAGAAATGAAGCTGTAAACGTGTCGAATCGCTGCTTTTTCAGAGCGAAGAATGTGGAGTTGTGCGTCTCTGATGGCGTAGTTTCCACAAAACCTTCAGGAAAGTGTAAAGGGACCGGAACGACTTTTACTGCATCACTGCAACATGTGACTTAAAGTTAGAGATAAAACATCTGTAAGAACAGATTTGGGAAGATTTTCTCTCGCGTCCGTCTCGTCTGAGCACCGACACTCTTCCTGTGGAGCGGCTGCAGGTTTGAGTTTTAAAGTCGCAGAATTCTAACTTTTATTTACAGAAATCCAGCATCGGCCCTCAGACTCCTAACATAAATGAGCTTTCAGTAAAACTTTAATGTACATGTAACTGAAACGGTGATGTGCTAGCAAACCTGTGTGTGTGTGTGTGTGTGTGTCCTGAGAGCTCTCAGACTCCCTGGCGGCAGTGTCTAACCCCCTGCCATGACCTTTGACCTCTCAGCAGAGTGTGTTCTCACACATACACACACTCCTTTACCCTCTGTGTGTGTGTGTGTGTGTGTGTGTGAGATTATCCATTACACCACTGCAAAGTCAATTAGTTAACACTTTAACTGCTAATTGATCACACTGACCTGTGTGTGTGTGTGTGTGTGTGTGTATGAACATGTTTGTTATTGTGTTCTTTACATATATAAGAGTTTATAAGAGGTGTGTGTGTGTGTATGTGTGTCTGTGTGTGTGTGTGTGTCTGTGTGTGTGTGTGTGTGTGAGGATGAACATGTTTGTTATTGTGTTCTTTACATATATAAGAGTTTATAAGAGGTGTGTGTGTGTGTGTCTGTGTGTGTGTGTGTGTGTGAGGATGAACATGTTTGTTATTGAGTTCTTGACATATATAAGAGTTTATAAGAGGTGTGTGTGTGTGTGTCTGTGTGTGTGTGTGTGTGTGTGAGGATGAACATGTTTGTTATTGAGTTCTTGACATATATGAGTTTATAAGAGGTGTGTGTGTGTGTGTGTGTTTGCACAGGTGAGTGTGTTTTGTTGGCTTTAATAGTGCACCATCAAGGCCATAACCACAGCCAAACTGTCACACACATTTATAGAAGTGTGGTTATGTGTGTGTGTGTGTGTGTGTGTGTGTGTGTGTGTGTGTGTGTATGCTGCACAACGTGACCTCACCTTTTTCCCATAATTACTATTATTGCTATTCATAATGCAACACACTCTGTCTTTCTCATTCCCATATCAACTCTGACACACACACACTCACTCACACACACACACTCTCTCCTCCGGATGGGGGGGTTCCACACCTGGCCGTGTGTTTGCGTAGGAAAGTCAGGCCTCCGTTCTCTGCCCTGCTCGGCTCCACCAAGTCTGGCCAGCTGTGGACAGAGGACGGCCCTGTGTGTGTGCGTGTGTGAGTGTGCGTGTGTGTGTGTGTGAGTGTGTGAGTGTGTGTGTGAGTGTGTGAGGCCTCACAGCTGCAGAAGGCATGTTCCCAGAGAGCGGATAAAGAGAAGAGGGGAAAAACAGAAGACTGAGGTTAAACTATTTCAAGACCATGTGATTTTTTTCTTCTTCTTCTTCTTCTTCTTCTGTCCTTCACACTGAGCTTCAGAATTCACACACTCCTCCTCCAAACTCTCTCTCCCTCCTCCTGCCTTTAACACACACCTCCTTCCGTTACTACACACATGCACAGTAATAAAGAGCTCATTTTTAAATACTCTATATTAAAAAGGAGGAACAGCTCCACTCTTTTCCCCGAATATGCAAATTAGGACACGCCCCCGTGTCTGCCTGCCATCACTAATAATCTAATATCACATTTCCATCCTCGCCGTCTCACTGATTTTTTATTTAGATAACTGCAGCCAATGAGATATTACATTGTTACCATGGCAACTACTAACATTACATTACATCAGTTAGCTAGCTAGCTCCCTAGCTTAGCACAGAGCTTCTGCAGCTTTAAGCTGTTGGTCACTTTACAATTTAAATTATATTATCACCCACACACACACACACACACACAACGTTACACAGCGTGTGGTGTTTAACTGATCAGTGGATTCAGTGGAGCACTTGAGCTTTGATTCTCTCTAATGATGTTGAGAAATGATTTGATTGTGAATAACATGAATGTAAAACATGTAAATAAACAGATTTATTCCCCAAATCCTCATCATCATCAACATTAGTGAGCTTCTGAGAGAAACTACAAACACACACACACACACACACACACACACACACACAGAACTGAGAGTGATCAAACGAAGAGCAGAGGTGGGAGCTCAGTGTGGTACAGATCCTGCACTTCCTGTCCTGCTGCTGTCTGAATGGTGGCACTTCCTGTCCTGCTGCTGTGCTACAGGAAATGCAGTGTGTGTCATTGAGTGTCCATCCGCACACCTCGTCCCCTTGTCCAATCTGTCCATCATCAGCGTGAGCAGTGAGGAAAGAGTATGACGTTTCACACTCACACACACACTCACACACACACACGCACACACACACACACACACTCACACACACACACGCACACACACACACAGGTTTATGTCTGAGTGATTATTTTTCTCTAACAGCACGTCCCCATGTGTCTTATTCCTCTTATACCACAGCAATTTACTATTACGAAAAGAACGAAATGTGGAATTTTTTTTGTCTGTTTGTAGTTACATTTATTCTTGTGCAGGTTAGTTCCTGTTGTCGCTTACGTTATAGCAGCTATAAACAGTCGTTCCCTCACCAGTCTCTTTATTCTCTCTCTTCCAGTTAATAAAACAAACATGTAGTTTGTCACATTACTGAGAAACTGCAAAGAAACGTAAACTCCTCTGTCCTGAAGTGACAGCTTTACCTCTGACTGTGACAAGCGCTGACACTGGAGACTCCTTCCATAAATGTTAAACACATTTCTCCTTTCAGAAAGCTTCTTTTTAATCTGTTTATGTGGAGCGTCAGCGTGTGTGTGTGTGTGTGTGTGTGTGTGTGCGTGTGTGTGTGTGTGTGTGTGTGTGTGTGCGCGTGTGCCTGTGTGTGATTGAGGAGCTGAAACAGTTGATGTTGATGTTATTGTCAGTATTTGTGGGCGGTGCAGTGATGATCTGAGACGAGTTTGTTGTGGTTTATCGTCGTCTCTCCTCTTCAGTGTTAGAACTTCTCTCTCTGAGACGCCGCTCCTCAAAGGTTTAACAGCTGTCTTTTTATGCAACTTTAAATTTTACTTCTCTCTGTTTTTTTGGGTAGGGGGTACGTCAGAGCTGTGTGTGTGTGTGTGTGTGTGTAGGCGAACAGGATGTGGAAAAGGGACAAGAAGACGGTGAACTCCAGGTGTGCTATTGTGACATGATTGATCTAAGTTTCACCGTTGGGCCAGGTGTGTGTGTGTGTGTGTGTGTGTGTAGTTTCACTTTTGTGATGACATTAATTTATTTCCCGTCTATCAGTGTGACATCTGCAGGTACAAAGAACAAAACACAGCTGTAAATCAGACAGAAAATAAATCTTAACCCAAGTGTGTAAATCAGACATGTGTCATGTGTTAAACCACAGAATATTAATAATTAAAGCAATTTATCAACAAATAAAAAAACATTTGCACATAAATGTGCCATTTCTAGTTAAACATGTAATTTGGATTTAGGATGAAACCCCTGACTGCTTCCTGTATGTCAGTAGGAGCTGTTTTGACCTCCGTGTTGGTCTGAAGCGTGTAATTCTACAGCCGCAATCAAACAACCGGTTTACTGGATGAACACAACAGCGGCTCGGTGACGGCGTGTTTCCGAATCCTTTCAGCTCCTGTTTATTTCTGAGCCAAGCTGGACATGTAGAGACCACAAATAAGAAACAAGCATGTAATTGACCAAAAAAGAACACACCAAAAATACAGCGTTGAGAAAAAACAAACAAAAAAAACAAAAAAAGAGGGAGGGAACAATGTGTGTGAGAAAGACAGAGAGAGAGACAGAAAAGGGAAACCGATGGAAGAGGTAGAGATTACTCCCCTGCAGCTGCCCACAGGAAGTGAAGTGTCACCCACAGGAAGTAGGGCACCGGTCAGCAGGGTGCGGCAGGACGAGGGAGATTTTAAGGAAGTCGGGCTCCAGCTGGTCTGCTGCGGCAGAGGAACAGCGGCGTTGTACCCTGGTCATGATGCTCTCACACACACACACACACACACACACAGCGGTCAGTCAGTG
>CM075018.1:256113-266113 GCA_037576675.1 Pangasius sanitwongsei | reverse complement strand
CTCTCTCTCAGTAGATCATTTAAAACTCTATTAACACTTTTTAAACACCCTGTAAAAGCTTGTGTGTGTGTGTATGTGTGTGTGTGTGTGTGTGTGAGTGTGTGTAAGTGTGTGTGTGTGTGTGAGTGTGTGTAAGTGTGTGTGTGTGTGACTCTGATCAGATCTACTTTTCCCTCCATTTCTCCTCCTTTGTCAGAGCTTCTCTGGCTCCATTCACCCCTTTCTCTTCTCCTGCCATTCTATTAGCATCTGCCCCCCTCCTCATTATTCACACCCATCTGCCCCCCACCACCCCATCTGCCCCCCACCCCCCCAAAGAAAAAGGGGGTAACAGATGCTTGTAGCTGGTGTTTGTCTCTAAATCCCTCTTCCTCACTGAGAGTCTGTCACGCTGTAGAGTCCGGGAGGTGATGTGGGGGTGATTGGGGGGGGGGGGGGGGGGGTTTGCCCAGCTGTGCACAGCTGCTAGACCCCCCATACACACACTCACACTCACACACACACACACACACACACTCACACACACACACACACACACACACACACACACACATACACCTCCTGGAATTGTCTCCTATTGTACAGACTAATTTGAGAGCTGCTGAAGAGTTTTATTTTAACACAGTCAGAGTCATTGTCTCTCTCTACATCACACACACACACACACACACACACACACTCACACACACACACACTCACACACGCACACACACACACACTCACACACAGTTTCCTCTGAAAAATAAATCTCCCTCGTTTGCTGACTCAGTGCTGTAAATAGTTCGGTTTTGTTTTTGCTCAGTATGTGTCGTCATCGTTGCCAGATCATTTTATTTTTAGAAGATCAAGCACCTGTACAGGTAAAAAAAGCTGCCTTTTAACCAAAAACCTAACCAGCTCATTAAAGGCACAACAGTGGTGTATAAGATGAATTATATAATTGTTATTAATTGTGTAATAATTTATCGTTAATAACTAAAATAACAACAACAACAAAAACACACACACTTCTGTATTTAAAGTGAATCTTTTCATTCATGAAGTTTCACTGATTCAGGAACTGTAAAGTAACACAGCTGAGACCAAGTGGTTCCTCTGGAACTGTTAAATCCATTAAATCCATTAAATCCATGGATCATCAAATCAGAAGGTTCAGAACCATTAGCACTCCATTAGATAGTGTAATATCAACTAATATAAAATCTTTAATAATCTCCAGAGATGTTTTTTTTTTTCTTCACACCAAACATAACGCTCCGTTCCAAGACCAGGAACTGAATCAGGAACATTGCATGATCTGCGTGGAATCTGGTTGGAATTCCTGAACATCTTGTCTCCTGAACACACAAAAAGAAGCTTCAGGACTATTAGATTAGCTACAAGCTGTAACAGTGTCCACTGTCACCCGCTCCATCATCCCCTCCATCCCCTCCATCACCCCCTTATTACCCCCTGTATTACCCCCCCAGTGATCCCCCCATTCCCCCCTCTCCGGCGGATCTTTGGCTTCTCCAGGAGATCGGCACTGAAGTGGAAATTCTCCCACAGGACAATGCGTGTGTCTCAGTGGATGCCTGAGTACCAGCGGTGCCGTGTCACGAGCAGATGGTGAGCTAATTAGACCCTATTAAGTGCTGTGAGAGGGGGATTGTGGGAACCGGGCTGGTCTCAGGAGACCTTCACATTCTCCTGCTCTTTGTGTCAGCGCTGTAGAGACTCAGCGCTCAGGAACGAGTGACGAGATTCCCATACAGAGTGGAAAACGTGAGATTCCCATACAGAGCGGAAAACGTGAGATTCCCATACAGAGCGGAAAACGTGAGATTCCGATACAGAGCGGAAAACGTGAGATTCCGATACAGGGACAGAACTGAGTCTATGCTCTTTAAGAAGTTCTTCAGAGAGTTGTTGTGGATTTCTACATAGAACCTTCTGTCAGAGGAACAGCAGAAGAACACTTCACGGTTCTAGATTCAACCTTTCAAATAAAGATTGATCTTTAATTTTGCGTCATAAAAAAACTTTGTGTCACAGTGAGTGTTAATTAGAGAAGAACTTCCCTGTCTTCTTTTCCACTCATATTTTGACCTACATTCTATTTTAAAAAAAAGGTTCCTCCAGCTCCAGGGTTCTTTGTATGTTTACAGGTTCTAGCATCTTTGGAACCTCTTCTGAAGCACTTTTGAGATTTTCTCCAGATGAACAAACCACAAAAAGGAACTCATTAGGTTGCAAGATGGAACTTTTTTTTCCAAGGTGGGACGAGTGACAAGACATACGGCGAGATATCCGACAGTTACAAGGTCTCAGCTTCCCAAAAGTAAACGCTCTGCTGCGGGGTTCTACATAGAACCTTTTCTCAGAGCAACAACCAAAAAAACCCTTAAGGGGTTTGATCTGAGTGTAATGTTGCATGAATAAGCAAAACAGTGTAAATTAGAGAAGAACTTTTGTGTTATCTCCATTCACATCCTAAGGTTCCTTAAAAGTTCATCGAATGGGTGATGGATCTAGCTTCTGATGAATCACATCTTCTGGTGTACTTTTGAAGATTCCTGCCTGGAACAACCAAAGAATTTAGGCTGCTAAATGGAATGTGTACACACTCTTTAAAGGGGTTCTCTGGAGAGTTCATGGTTTTTATCTTCTCATAGGGAAACTGTTGTAGGGTTCCCTCAGAGGAACAACTGAAGAACCTTGAATCATTCTCTAACAGTGTGCTTTAGGTTAAAGATTAATCTTTAATGTTGAGTTATGAAACAGAAGATTGAGAACGCCTGTGTCCTCTTTAATCATAGTTTTGCCTCCATTCTTTAAAAAAAAAAAACAGGTTCCTGAAGTGTTCTTTGAATGGCTCCAGGTTCTAGCCTCCTTGTAACCTCGTCTGGTTTACCTGTGAGGGTTCCTGTCAGCTGACATAAACCCTTTCACTTGCTAGATGGAACCATTTTTATAAGAAGATGGAAAAAAACGATGAGATGTCAATAAGGTTCTGGCTAGATACAGAGAAATGTGTCTAGATTCTAGATTTTAAGGTTCTGGATTTAAGCTTTTATTAAGAGTGAATGTTACAAATCTACAGGAGTGTAATTTAGAGAAGAACATTTGTGTCCTCATTAACCGCACTCATATTTTGCCTATACATTCTTAAAATTTTTTTTGAAGGGTTTATGCTTCTAGCGTCCTTGGAATTTCATCTGGAGAACTCCTGAGAGTTCCTCACAGATGGACCAATCAAAGAACCTTTTAGATTACTAGAACAATGGAACAATCTAAGAAATAATTTTTGGAAGACCATTGAGGGAGAACATCCTGTGAACTGGGACGTGGATTGGACCACACTGAAGAACTTCAATTCCCTAAAGAACATAAAGACAAAATGTTGGACGGGTTCTTATCCATGATACCTGCTAACAGTTTTAATAATAAACACTAAAGTGTGTTTCTCCAGATGTGTCATAAAGGGAACTTAAATTACACGTTCAAACACCCCCGCATTGGACTAAACCATTTCTTAAAAATAACCATGTAGGCGTTTTGTAAATTAGTTAGCTAGCATAGTCTCGTAATTTCGCAGTGTAGTGTAGCTTGAATATATGATGCTAGCTATCTGCCATCTTAGCTAGTTGACCTGCTACATTTAGCATAGTCGGTTTATTTGTTATTCATAACAATCAGTAAATATTTGGTGCTGGTTTTTCACAATCATCGCAGAAAATCAGTAAAATATAAATCTGTAGTTTGCATGCTAACTGCTCTCGTCTGTCACTGTATAATTCACACACTGAGGAGGAGACGTCTGTGAGCAGGAGGATTCTTTCATCACTTACATCCCAGCAGTTTGTTCTCCACGCCGGCGTCCACTCGGTGTGGTGCCACAGGAAGGTCACAGGGTCAAAGGTCAGTCACACAGGGTCGATCATCAGTGAGCCGTCGATCAGAACAGCGAGCAGGAAGTGCGTGATTAGGGCTCGGCTCGGGACAGAAGTCGGTGTCACCCACTGAGCGACTCTTCGTCTCCTCACGCGGCGTGAAAGCTTCGTTTACAGATTAATAACGAACTTTAACGAAGCTGTAATAATGTGGAGTTACTCATCACCTGTCAATCACTCAGCACGGTGTTTACTTTCACATCATTACAGCAGAGTAATGTTATACACATTATACACAAATATACACATTACACAATAAGATAGACTTTAATGGAACCATTTTCAAAAGTAAGTACCCCCTCTTATTGGCTTATTGATTATTTAATTTATTCATTTATTCCCATTTTTAAGTGACACAGTATTGAAATGATTTTTATTTTCTGCACAGGACATTGGATTCATTTTAATATATGCATTATATATAAAACTTTTAAATAAAAATAGAAAAATCCAGGTTTATTGATATCAATAAATGTTCAATATTGTTCAATATTATTCACACTCACAAACTTTAATTTAATCGCTTAATTAAACTTCATAAACTTAAAAAATAAAATAAAATAAAAAATAAATTCTACCTCAGTGGCCTTAACACCACTCAACACCCCGGGCTGAAAAATACATTTGTTAATAGGATTTTAAAAACATCCTAGCTGTGTAAACAAACAAACAAACAAAGAAACAAACAAACAAACAAATAAATAAATAAACCTCTCAATAAATCCATCAACATAAATTCTCCAATAAATCATGAACTTATGAATAGATTTATTGATCAATTTATTTATTTAAAAAATATTAAATGGATTTAATGATAGATTTATTTTTTAATTTGTCATTTTCCTCTCCTGTACATTTGACTTCAAAATGAACATGATCTAAAGTAAATAAAGTGTATTATTATTATCCGCTATATGATTGTTTATTTCTGTTTACAGCTGTAACCTTTTCAAAGAAGAGACATAAACATTAATATTTTATAGTTTTTTACTGAACCTTTAAAAATCTCATGGTTCTGTTTCCTGTAAAGTTGCTAGCTAAAGTGTGTAGAAGAAATTGCGCTAAAGAGTTTTTCAGTAGAAATCCTGACATTTTAAAATGATGAAATAAAAACTTTATGATTCTTAAACCTGAAATGAGTTTTTATCTCTCTGCATTTCCGATAATACGTTTAGATTTGTGCAGTTTCAGCACACGTGCATTAGCCGAGCCTAATCGAGCGTATTTTTCGTGGATCTTGTAGATGTTTTAACCCGAGTGTAGAGAGGTCAGTGATGTTAGCGATGTGTCAGTGATGTTTATTGATGTTCTCATTAACGCAGTATTGACGCCTCGCCCTCCCGCTAACACACACCTCGTCGTATTGAAGCTGTCGGACATCACACACATCTTTTCTCTGTCCGTTCTGTCGGGGCAGTTACGAGCTCCTGACCCCGACCTCAACCACAAACACAATGCATTTCCCACACCGAGCACTGCTGTGAGACACACACACACACACACACACACCATCCAGACGATTTGTGAGCATCTTCATGTCTTAGGTTTTGTTTCTGAAATTCACAAAGATTGTTCTTTTGTAGGTTAAATTAGTTAAATGAGTGAGTATAATCCCCCTTCATCAAAACTCTTCACATCGCCTGGGTTCCACAGTTTTATACAGTAAATCTTACAGATTTATATTTTCTCTCTGCAGCTCACAGCACTACAGGAGATTAAGCCTTTTTTAAAAAATTTTTTCTTTATCATATTCACATTTGAACAATTTTCAGAATTGTGGGCTCAAAACTGTTCATCAGAAAAATATCGACCTTAAGGCTTCTGATCCGAAATAATCAGACGACCTGCAATATTTTCAAAAATGTTTTTTTTTTTTTTTTTACTGAAAATCTGAAAGTATTGAACACGAGACATAGCGAGCTCATTTTAAATAACGCTGAGGGTGCCAATACTTTATCTGTAGTGAAAAACATACTGAGAACGTTGAGTACACACTTAAACTCCTCGGGCGTGTAGTTCACCACACCTGCATGTTATACACGATGTAGTGAATAAGCACCTGTTCAGTAGTGTTTCTGAGGATCACATCATAAGAAACAACAAACATAAAGTAAAATGTAAATAATTAAAAATGAGAAAAATCAGAAATAATACATTTGATGATTAATTGTGACATTTCCACCTACGTCATGCAGAAAAAGTAGATTAAAAAAGAGATAAATAAAGTTTGAGAGTCACTACGATACTGAACATCACTGACCCACACTGTCCGCTAGAAACGCTCGACCAATCAGTGATCTGCAGTGTTTCTAGCTCCGCCCACATGTCCCTGACTATAAAGCCATTCTATTCTATAAACTCTGCTGAGTTTTATTTTTTCACACCAGCTTTAATAAGTAATTTATGAACCTTTAAACAGGAGGAAACAATCCGTACAGAGCCGTTTCGCTTCAGTGTCCCACAGGAGTAACACTGACTGACCCACATTAACTCACTAATAGCACTTGTATAGGAATTAGGAGCAGATCAATCCAGTAAAATAGTGTATTATTGCATTCGACTGATATTAAAGTAAATCAGCTGAGAGTGTGTTTATCTCTGGTTAATATATCACTCCACTGAGCTGGGAAGGTTGGTTCCCACGTTCCAGTTTTCCACCTGTCGCCTCCCCTCCCCCTGTCAGGGCTGGGCTTTACACACACACACACATACACACACACATACACACACCTGCTCCCAGGTGTTGTTTACCATTACAGCAGGCTAGGAGTCGGGAGTCTCGCTGTCACGCTCAGGTACTTCCTCCTCCTCTAAATAAAACTGACAACAATGTTCAGAAAAACAATAAACACTAATTAATTCTAATAAACACCAGTAAACACTAACAAACAATAACTAATTCTAATAAACACTAATAAACACTAATAAACACTCCAGTGCCGCAGGTTTAAACCGCAGCTGGTCTGATGTGTGCTGCGTGAAACAGGAAGAGAACTCGGGCTGAAACACGTGTGGAATGTTCTCGTGCCTTATCTCCTGACTCCCGAGCCAACGCCCAGCTCCACACTTCCTCTTCTCAGCCTGATAACGTGAAAATTCCTCGACCAATAAACTTCCCCTGTTCCGGGGAAAAAGGAAAGTGTGTTAAAAAGGGGAAGAAACTGTGGCGAGGCTGTGAGAAGGCGTGTGAGAACGCGGGACACGTCAGGGGAAACGTACAATAAACATTTTTTCTAACAATAAAGTGGAAATCCTGAAGAACCTTCCAGAAACACAGAGAGAAAACGCAAGCGATAATTATTTTACACTCCACACTGCACCAGGCCTAACTCCAACTCTATTTATATGAAGTATTAAATATTTAATATTTTAGATATTATATAAAAACAAGTGTTATTAAATGTAACAGTGCTACACAAATAAATACAAATAAAATAAAATAGAAAACAAAAATATACAAATAAAATTTAATCAGTTGAATAAAATAGTAAGAGCGAATGAAGGATGAGTCACTAATGACAGGAAAGAAAAAGAAAAAAATGGATGCTTTAATAAGAAAAATATTATTTTGTCCCATGAAAAAGGTGTTTCACAGTATACAGTATAAATATCTATAATATAAACAAACAAACAAACAAACAAATAATGATTTTAATCAATCCATCAATATATGCTGAAATAAATCTATCGATAAATGAATATAGTCACAAGTTCTCCAATAAATGATCAACGTGTTAGTAATAAAAGATTACGAGAAGAAGTCTTAAGCATTCTATTTTTAGTACAAATGTTGTTATAGATGTTTATTTTATGATTTTTGTGTTATTGATTCAGTACAAAAACATTTTAGATTCCAAACATTAGTTTTCCAGCACAAAATGAAACGTTACAGAAAAATGTTTGTATGTAAAAGCAGCGTATTATGTGACAGAGCTGCGGAGTCTCCAGCGTTCTCAGTAAAACTTACCGCTAATTTCCTTAGAAACCTGCACACAGCGAACCCGACACTACAAAGCGATATCACACCAAATACTGACTGTGTTTGGTTTATTACTGTTTACGGCAGAAATGTTAAATTGCATTATTTTTGCATGCATCTTTGCTTTACAGCATTTGTGCCCAAGACTTTTACACAGTACTGTACAAATCCCCAAACATTTAGTCTCAAATACGATAAAGTAATAAGCAATAAAGATTTATTATTATATTATTATTATTATTATTATTATTAGCTGCCACGTGAGTGGATTTCAGTGTACAGTAGTAACGTTGTCGGAGAAGAGACATAAACATTAATGTGCTTTTCTGTGATTTTATTCCTTTTTGAGTTTTTTTTATTGAAGACATACGCCGATAATCCACAATGCGATAGCGCAGAGTCTGCATTATAATCACCTTATAAACACGCCATCATGTCTATATTATAAAACTAAGCAATCAAAATCCGCTTACACAACACAACTTTATTGTCTTTTTTTTAATTACAGCACTAAAACTCTCGGAGATTAATGGTTAGAATATGAGGAGGCGTGAGTATTGAGCACTGAGGATGACTGACGCTGTTCTGTACTCTGGACACCGTCACATTCTCCTCCTGACCAGTTAAAATCAGCTAATATGCTTCACATCTCTTTCTCCACACCCCGTCCCCTCCCTCGTCCCCGTCCCCTCTCTCTCCTTGATGTGCTGTAAAGTAGATGAAAGAGGCCAGCTGTGTGGAGTTATTGTTGGTGTCAGTAGGAAGCGCTGATGGACCCTGCAGCAGAACAAAAGCCCCTCGGCAGCTCCAGACTCGCTGGCTCCACTCGAGATTCTCTCCCACAAGCTGGACTCTGCAGAGCTATTGTTTCAGCGCAGAGCCCCCGCCTGTCTCTCCCTCTCTCTGCCTGTCTCTCCCTCTCCCTCTCCCTCTCTCTGCCTGTCCCTCTCCCTCTCCCTCTCTCTCTCTCTCTCTCTCTCTCACCCACATGCACTCCTACTCTGACCTGAAACAGCCGGGTCTGAGGATGTCACTGAAATGATGGACAGGAGATCCTACAGTACCCTGGATGGGTGCCAGTACTTATGCATACACAATGTTAATGCATTTTTTATGCTTAATTAAGATTTTATTATTATTTTTTTTAAAATGCTTCAGTATGAATTATAGACTTAAAAAAGAAGATGAGGCAAAAATAGAGATCAGGTTGAATATAAGAGTAAATTTGATTTCTTTAGTAGTTCGTGTAAATGTGTTCATTATTATTATTATTATTATTTTAATTTTAGGTTACTGGATGTTATTTTATATCATGTTTTGTATTTGTATGTTTTGTTGTATGTGATATTAAACCAGATGAAAGGACCTTTTAGAGAACATGAACAAATAATTAAACACACACTTTTTGCTCTTATCCCAAATAAAATTCTCCGTGTTTGGTGTCTGAAGCCGTTTCTTTATTTTTGCGCTTCGACTGTCAGGCCCATGTAGCTAACAAGCAACAGAAGCTTATAGCTACCAGATTAGCATCGTAACAGCTGCATTACTGCGTAACGAACAGAGACTGAGGAATGAAAATCACGACCCACTGACGCCTGCTGCGAGTTTTCACTGTTAATGCATAGAGTTTTGAATAAATTAAAAACAATAATGTTATGCAATAAATACAGGAAATTAAAAAGACTGGAATTACTTCTGTTTTTACACACATGAGAGACTGTTAGATTAAATTATGTCAATATGTTAATATGTAGTATATTCAAATATTTAAAATAGTGATAATGATTTTAAATCGCAGGGAAGTGCAGGAGTGAGCGGAGGAATGTGCTGTGAGGAAAAGCCTTCAGCAGCGCCATGTTGTAGTCATCTGGGTCACGTGACTCTCACTTCCGCCTCCTGCTGCCCCTTCAACAAACTACACACAGACAAGATGGCGGCGCTGCACGTGCGCTTTAAACCTCCCCTGTGTGTGTGTGTGAGAGAGGGGGGGGGGGGGGGGGGGTAACAGCCCAAGTGTTTTGTTGAACACTGGAAAACCCCCCCGCCGCGCCCTGCTGAACGGCAAAAGGTGATAATGGGGAGGGGGGGG
>CM075018.1:227567-241406 GCA_037576675.1 Pangasius sanitwongsei | reverse complement strand
AATAATTAGAGATTATAATGATGAATAATTAGAGATTATAATGATGAATAGTTAGAGATTATAATGATGAATAATTAATGAGTGAGATAAAGAGTGAGACGATGTTTGGTCTGGAGGAAAAATCCAGAAGTGCTCAGTGCCGTGTTTTATATTTTTTATGTAATTATTTGATTGTTTTATGTATATAATTTAATTATTTCCTGATTTGGGTCATTTTTATTGATTATATCTATGTATTAAAATGCATTAAATGAATTAAAACCTTTTTGTAAGTTAATAATCTCTGTTTATGTGAAGAACCCTTGAAGAACCCTTCTGCAGTGAGAGTGTGTGTGTTAGCTGCGTGAGTGTGTGCTACAAACCCCAGACTGTTGCTCATTATTTCCTTCTTAACATCTAGAACCTGTCAGAAGTTTAACATTTAACTTCTTGGAACTTTAAAAAACACTCTTAGAAAAAAATGGTTCTTTAAAGGTTCATTAGATAATTGAGGGTTCTTCGCCTCCTGAAATGGGTTCTACTGTTGTTCAGAGTGAGAACGAGGTCACTGCAGTGTGTTATTGCATCATCATGAAAAAGAGCCAATCAGGTTCATGCATGCAAATACATGCAAATAAAAACAGGGTTCAGAGGGGAAGTGGGCGGGGCGTGAAGGGTAGGGAGCTTTTCAATTTGCATATTCACAGAATATGGATTTCTTGATGAGGCTAAAAGTATTGGCACCCCTCTGCTGTATTTCAGGGTTTAGATGTTATCTGACTCGGGGAATTTAGGGCGATGATCTCAGTGTGGAGTTTCCTGTCAATATTTTCTTTTTTATAAAATTTCCAGCCAGAGCTGAAGCGACTGCTCCAGCATTCACATCTCGATTTCACTCGTATTTACTCAGCTCTTCCTGAAGGCGCGGTGAGGAATGTGTGTAACTCAGCACCGTGTTTCACTTCTCTCTCTCTCTGGACGTCTCTGCTGCGAGAACGCTCCTTATTTGTGCCGATTTTACGCTTTTCAGGATGAATGATGAGAGCAGCAGAGCTTCAAACTGAGAGAGAATTATTTTTCTTTAAATTCCAAAGTGTAATACGTTTAAGATCGATGCGTTAAAACTGTGATGATGTTTGCAGAGAATGATCTGTATTTATTTCTTTTTACATTTACGTAGTCTGGATTAATATTCTCATATATTAATACATTTGGTATACTTCTATCTTTTCCACTTGTGTTTACATTTATATGATTTTTCTGTATCTTGTACATGATGTTATATTTTTTACGTTTTAAGATCGGTATCTGTTTCTCTCTCTCTCTGCGTTCTTATTGATTTATTTACAGTAAAAGCTGGATTTTAGACAATAAGGAAATCAGAGGATCGTTTTACTGCCTCCAGATTTCAGTCTAAAAGCAACACTTTAATTAACTCCAGCTAAAGGACTAAAAGTCCATCATAAAACCATCATAAAAGCTCATGACCCGAGCAGAGGGCCCTAAAGGTCACTGAAGGTCAGTAAAGGTCACTGAAGGTCAGGTGTGGTCACTGTTTGGAGTAAAGAGCACGGATCAGAGATGAGAGATGTTTAATAACAGCTCTGAGTGAAGATGATGTGTGTGATATCGGGGAGTTTTAGAGTTTTAAAGTGAGTCATTCGGATTCTTTAATCTTCGCTGAAAACGCCAATGAAATCAGAATAAATCCCGAGTGAACTCCAGCGCAGAGGAGACGCAGCTTCTCCTCGTTTACTCAGGAATGTTTTCAGAGATACTGTGATGGAAAATAATTATTCATCATGCAGCTTCTCTTCTGCTTTTTAAAAATAGTTTTATATCATAATTATATTTTATACCACAGCTTTAAAGGTGCAGCTTCTGTAATAATAATAATAATAATAATAATGTTTCTAATAAGTTTCTAAGTTGTTTCCATCTTTCTTTCTTTCTTTCTTTCTTTCTTTCTAAGAAACAGGATGTTTACATTATAAAATATATAGACTATAAACATTTAGACGCTAACTGTAACGTGTATTCACAGCTGTGTTTCCTGTTTGATGATTGTTCATGATTTAAGATAAAAACATTATATTAATTTGCTTTTTTTTTCTTTTTATTATTAATAATAATAATAATAATAAAACCTTTTATTTATAGGCGCCTTTCAAGACACTCAAGGACACCGTACAATATAAAACAAAACAATAAAATACAAGACATAGAAAAGACCAACATTATAACAACACATCAAACAAGCAAATCATTAAAAGTTTTTCTAAACAAATACGTTTTTATCTGAGCTTTAAAATGGGAAACTGAATCCATTTGGCGAACGTGTAAAGGTAAAGAATTGCATCTCTTCGGCGTTGCACTAAAAGCCCTACCACCAGAGGAACTCATCCTGAAGTCTGGAACAGACAATAAGTCTGCAGAAGATGATCTCAAAGAGCTCAGCTGTTTAATATTAATGCTATATGCTCTATTTAATATATTTAAAAAACATAAATACACAAAACAGCATTGTGTTTGTTGGTTATTGCGCTTCTGAGTCTGAGATTAAAATGTTCTGTGTCTCACATTATTAATGAGGTGTGAAAGAATGAATATAGACAGATTAAGTTAGACGTAATAATAATAATAATAATAACAGGTAAATGCTGAAGGTAAATAATGACGTGGGATAAAATAAAAGCTGAACGTTTTCTCAGATCAGATTAAACGAAAGAGCTTTAAGAGTCAGAGAGAAAATTAATTAAAAATATTCGTAGGTATTAAATGTTCTGCTCTGTGCTGCAGTCCTGAAGATCAGCTTACAGCGATGAGGAGGATGAGGAGGAGGAAGATGAGATCACACACTTCTGCTTCATGATTAATTAACAAAAAAGCTGAAATTACATTATTGTCTACATATTTATTCCCTCTCTCTTTCACAAACACACCAGTGTGGTCTTTGGAATCTTATATAAGAAAAAAATGAACAAATAAATAAATAAATAAATAAAAACAGATGAGAAAAGTGATGAAAAACACACAAACTAAAGTAAGTAAAATCACTCGAAATTCAAAGATGATACATTTTTAGCCTCTGAAATACAATTAAGTTGCACTTTTTACATAGAAATGATTGTAAATTAATATTTAAAATAAAAAAATAATATTAAGTGATGAAAAAAGTAAACACACACACACACACACACACAAAACAAAAAAGTAAGCTTTCCAAAGTCATCGATTATTGTCTGAAAAATCTACGACACTGAAACTGAATGTAAACTGTTTTTTCCTTTATTTGTCAAACTGCTGTTTTTTAAAAAAATTTATTGATCAAAATGACATTAATGCATTAATTGATGGAAGGCTGCGACAACGAAAAGAAATCAAAAGCATGTTGTTCCAAAGAGGAGAAAATCAAACTGAAAGTGTTTACTGTATATTTTGGAGTTGGAGGTGTTTTTATTACAGTAGCATCTGCTAAAGATGTATTGCATGTTTATTACAGTCTTTATGTAGCCTTATGTCTTATGTATGCTGTGTGTATTACGTGTGTGTGGCATGTGTATGGCGTGTGTATGGCGTGTGTATGACGTGTGTTGCGTGTGTGTGGCGTGTGTGTGGCGTGTGTGTGACGTGTGTATGGCGTGTGTATGATGTGTGTGCGGCGTGTGTGCGGCGTGTGTGCGGCGTGTGTATGGCGTGTGTATGACGTGTGTATGACGTGTATGACGTTTGTGTGGCGTGTGTGTGACGTGTGTATGGCGTGTGTATGACGTGTGTGACGTGTGTATGGCGTGTGTATGATGTGTGTATGATGTGTGTATATGGCGTGTGTATGATGTGTGTATGGCGTGTGTATGTGTGTATGGCGTGTGTATGGCGTGTGTATGACGTGTGTATGGCGTGTTGATGCTCCTCACACACTCCTGTACATGTATAGAAGAGGTTCAGCTCTGAGTCTGACACCAAGACCAGCAGATGTCACTAATCACACAGTCACACAGTCACACAGTCATGCAGATTCATCTTCAAACCTTAGAGTTCATTTACATTCACAAAATAATCTGATACCTGCAGAAATCTGTCTGTCTATCTATCTATCTTTATATCTATCTATCTATCTATCTATCTATCTATCTATCTATCTATCTTTATATCTATCTATCTATCTATCACCCATCTATCTAACACAGATCTGATAGACACAGATACAGTCAGGTCTATAAGTATTTGGACAGTGGCAGTAGTGTGGTAATTGTGCCTCTGTGCTCCACCGCAGTGGCTCTGAAGTGCAGGATGTGACTGAAGCGTAGACCTTCAGCTCAACGGGTTTAACAGGAACATTACATTAACCGGTTAGGAATTACAGCCAGTCCCTCCATACATGCCCATGCCATAACACTGCCTCCACCATGTTTGACAGATGATGCAGTGTGCTTTGGATCATGAGCGCTTCCTTTCCTTCTCCACACTCTTCTCTTCCCATCATTCTGGCACAAGTTAATCTCGCATCTAATCGAATCTTTAATTAAAGCTGAAAGTCTTCAATCACATCCTGATTGCTTCATTTCAAACCCACTGTGGTGGAGCCTCGTGTCACTGTCCAAATACTTATAGACCTGACTGTGATCTATCTATCTATCTATCTATCTATCTATCTATCTATCTATCTATCTATCTATCTATCTGTGTTAAATTATTACTTTAGATTAGACCTGTACTTACAGAATAACATTATAAGAATTAAAGATGAGAGAAAAATACAGAAGATTAAACACTGGATCAAACATCTCTTTAAACCTGTTTTGGAAAGTTACAATTTCAATTTTTAGGTAATTATTTTAAATCTTAGTCTTTTTTTCTTCATATTTGGGGGAATTTTAATAAATCCACACAGCGGTAAAGACCGCCCCTTTATTGCGTCACTGAATCGGTTCTTATGAACAGCCGGTTGAAGTGAATCGAATTGTGCGAGTTTTGATTCGTGTGTGTGCAGATTTTAATTTTAATTCTAATCCACTGAGAGACATTTTTTACAAGTCTGCACTGAGAACATGGTGAAAAAGACGAAATTAAAATAAATAGTAATAAAGTGTAGCTGCAGCTCACATCACAAACCTGAAGCTTCAGCTGGAAAAGTTCTGATGAAAGTGAAAATGTAAATTAAATGAAAATACACACACAGATCATTTACATTTCATTAATCATAAATTACACAGTTTAGTTCTAATAAACAACAATTCAGTAACAATTCTCTTAAGAGGAGATTAAGAATAAACTCAGTTCTGTCAGTTTTTTTTGCTTGAATGGGAATTTATTTAAATTTATAGATATGATTAATTTAAATTACACAAAATGTTCAATCCCCAGAGCCCTGTGTGTGTGTGCGTGTGTGTGTGTACGGAAAATAAAAATAAATAAACTTTTAAGTCATTTGTGGTTATGAATCGACTCACTTCGGAAAGAATCGATTTATTCGCGATTCGAACACTTGGGGGCGGGGATTTGGGTGACGTCACGGTTCAAACTTTGGTACAATGCCCTCCATGTTGTGGGAGAGTGGAACTGCGAGCGACGGCGTTATAACGCTTCATAACGGGGAAACAGAAACCATGTAAAAGTGCTCCGTGGCATTTTCGCGCGCGAGGTCGGAAATGACTCGGTGACTCGGAAAGTCTCAGCGAGGCAGAGTGTCGGTGTCGAGTCACAGCTCGGTTCTCTGATGCTCCGATGGGAAGTCGCGTCTCCGGTGCTGCGGGTGCGAGCGCTTTAATAAACACCGCGTGCGCGCAATCCGCCGCCGCCGCGCGCCAACCGAGCCGCCGTGCGCGCGCGCCATGTGCCTCCGGAGCAGCAGGTCTGTGAGGATGATGATGATGATGAAGATGATGATGATGATGGTGAAGCCCAGACTGGGGCGCGTGCTCCTCGCCACATGCGCCGGATCTTTCTTTATTCTCATTTTATATTTCCAGAGCAGCGCGAGAGCCGGTGAGTTCTCATCCCTGAGCGCAAAGCTCTTCCTGCTTTGAGGTTCTAACGCAAGTCAGGGTTCCTCACAGACACCACACACAGAACCCCGAGGTTAACTTTTATTAGTGTGAGTGTAGGAGTGTGTGTGTGTGTGTGAGAGTGTGAGTATGTGTTTGTGGGAGTGTCAGGTGAGTGTGTGTGTGTGTGTGAGAGAGAGAGTCTGGAGTGTGTATGTGGAGTGTGTGTGTGTGTGTGTGAGTGTCAGGTGAGTGTGTGTGTGAGAGTGTGTGAGAGTGTGAGTGTGTGTGAGAGTGTGTGAGGGTGATGGATTTGATCTACAAAGGATCATCAGGTGTTACACACAGGTGTTACACACAGGTGTTACACACAGGTGGAGTCTGTTCCAGCTCGAGTCGCACTGACATTAAAGCAAAAAGGCGACGAACTGAAAGTCGTAAATATTTTAGAGATTCTGCTTTTCACTCCGGTTAGTGCTGAGAACATCGTTTGTGTGAAATGGAAAGGAAGCAGAAGTGTTTTCAGTAGCGTACGTTTCAGCTTTAATGTAAACAACGAGACCGAAAACAAAACATCAGATTTCTGTTCGTGCAGTTACACAGAAACACAATGCATGATTACTGCGAAGTATTGATTTTACTGTCATATTGATCCTTTGTGTGTGTGTGTGTGTGTGTGTGTGTGTGTGTGTGTGTGTGTGTGTGTGTTTCCTGTTGCCCAAAACTCAGGCGTGTCTCAATATTACTGTGGATGTTTGTGTTAAACTCAGTTTTTTGATCTTCAGCTCTGATCTTCAGCTCAGCTTCTACAAATTAATTTTTAAAAAGTTAAAATGGTGGATGAAGCGGTTCATAATCGTAACGTTTCAGGTGCAGATCTCACTGGACTCTTGTTTGTTAGCGTTAATGGAGTGTAAAAGAGTTATTCTTTTAGGTATTCTCTCATTGTTTCCGGCTCTTTGGACACGTGAATTCACAGACACGGTGGATTTCACGTCTATGCTGATGACGCACATTTGGCTGATATCTGTCAGTTTGATCTGATTCAGTAGCAGAACGAAAGCTGTTCTGAATAGAAACTTCCTTTTTTCTGAAATCTGATTAAATAGAATTACTTATGTGTAAAAAATCATTTGATGCGCATGTAAGTAAAATTTCTAAAGCTGCATCTCATCGGGGCATCGTTTGTGTTTATTCAGGGGGTATTGTAGGTTAGGGTGAAATGTCTCGCATATTTATTAGATTAATTTTGTATGAAGTGATGGAGTAGGACACACAAATGCACATCATGTCACTGACCCATAAATAAACCACACACTAATCGCCAACTACAGTGTTTCAGTACGAAGCTCGAGTGCGTTCCTGCTGAAAATTCGCTCCTGTGACAATTCCGGGGGTTTACCCCTGACGTGACGTAGGTGATACACACTTGTGAGTCATTAATGTAAGTGATTAGGAGAGTCAGTAAGGGTGTGTTGGAAACAGTACAGAACGAAGACTAAAGCTAAGAGCAGAAGTGCAGGAAAGTGACAGCAGTGAGTTGGGAATGTTTAGAAAAACCCCACAAGGAGATCGGAGAGAATTCGAGGGCTTTCATCCGGAGGGGCTGGAGATGCTCGGATTAGGCAATGCACAGTGAGGAGAGACTTCGACCTCGACTCTGAGCTCTAACCTCATGAACGAGTGACACAGACATGGCGTGTGTGAGTGTGTGTGTGTGTGTGTGTGAGTGTGTGAGTGTGTGAGTGTGTGTGTGAGTGTGTGTGTGTGAGTGTGTGTCTCAGAGACGTTGTGTTTAGTGAACATCTGGAGCAGTAACATAAATCACACAGGAAATCCCCTGGAATGTAGGAAAGGTCATGAAGTACTTAACTTCGTATCTTCCACACGAGGCGTTTTGTCTGCACACACTTTCTGGTTAATGATTTATTTTTTGTCCGTTTTGTGCTGCAGTGTGGTCATGAAGCACACACAGGAACACGTGCTGATCTTAGCCAAGCTATTAAAGGTGACTTTCTCCCGGGGGTTAGACCTCGTCCTCGTCCTCCCAGAAGGTGTAATCATGTTAAACTGAGCTTGTTCAGACACGTCAGGTCTGCAGAGACGAGACGAGACGAGGCTCATCTATACAAATCTGACGTGTTTTTCAGCCCTGATATGATATTTACATCTGAATATCACCATAACGTTATGATTTATTATTTGTTTATGTAGCACAGCGGCGTTCCAGCCTGTAATCTGCCTCTATTCTAAACTGCTCCTTATTTATTGCACCTGAATGAATAAAAACTCATATCAGATAAACTACTCTCATGTTTAATTAATTAATGAAGCCCAAAATCCTGATCACGATTAAAATACTATTCGTTACACATCCTCACTGCCCACCCCTGATCCACCACTGCCCACCCCTGCACCTCACTGCCCACCCCTGAGCCACCACTGCCCACCCCTGCACCTTACTGCCCACCCCTGAGCCACCACTGCCCACCCCTGAGCTACCACTGCCCACCCCTGCACCTCACTGCCCACCCCTGAGCCACCACTGCCCACCCCTGAGCTACCACTGCCCACCCCTGCACCTCACTGCCCACCCCTGCACCTTACTGCCCACCCCTGCACCTTACTGCCCACCCCTGCACCCCCCAGTGACGCATCATCAAACTGAGTCAAATATAAAATAAAGAGAAAACAGTCGCTTTACATCTTTAAACAAATAAGTGAAGTAATGGACGTAACAGAGCAATGAAGGCTGGAAACGTGGCAGAAAGTGAAATGTCATGAACGCTGGTTGATCTCGCAGTGAATTAATCGGGGTTTTTGCGATGCTTGTTAGTTTAATAAGGATAAGTGTAGCTTTATCGGTCTGTAATGTCGGTCTGCTGTGTGTTGTGTTGCTCTGAATGCAGGAGGAGGCTACAGTAAAGAACAAACTAGAGGTTTTTGTGAGAGTGTGAACGTGTTCTGCTGACCAGCGTGACCGCAGTGGTGAGGTTTAACGTTTGCTCACACTGCAGCAAGCAACACAACTGCACTGCTGTAACACAATAACGCGGTCTACTTTGGGAAGATGTGTAGACAGAATTACACAAGAGCAGTGTAGAAATTCGCACAAACCTAAACCAAGCATCAGCAGTAAACACAGCAGCGCTGCTTCTTCCTGTAAACGAGTTACACTGTATATACACACATCAGCTTCTTATACAGACGTGTTCACTTATTAAATCTATAACACTGACTACATCACTGTTCTGAGGTAAATACACTGCACATCACTCAGCACAGGTAGCTGACTAGCTCGCTGCTAACAGTTCAATTCAGTTTTATTTGTATTGTGCTTTTAACAACGGACATTGTGACAGAGCAGTTTTACAGAAATATATAAATTCCAGATATAAATTTTAGGTTTATAAATTTATCTCTAATGAGCGAACCAGAGGTGACGGTGGTGAGGAAAAACTCCCTGAGACGACGTGAGGAAGAAACCTTGAGAGGAACCGGATAGTGCGATTATAAATCATTCCCTTCTGTAACTGTGTGCTACATGGACAAGTAGTGCAGTTGTGTAACCAGGAACTTATGAGCTTATGAGCAGCTTATGAATATGAGCATCAGAGTCATTTCTGAAGTTTATTGTGTTGAAGTTATTAACTGTTCAGTGACGGAGACTTGAGTGTAAAACTGTTCGTAGAGATTCAAGCCCTAAAGCTGAAGGGAGAAGATCCACAGCCATCTTCATGGTTTCAACGTGGTGCCATCCTCAGTAATCTCATTCTGTTCTCATCTCGTGTCTGACACGTTCAAAGTCGTGGCCATAAACACTGATGAGTTAGCGTTAGCATTAGCATCTGAAATAGCTAGCAACAGCGTGGGGTTTTGCTAATGTTCAGGTGAGGTTGACTTATGTCAAAGTGTGTGATGTGGCGTTAACGTTTACGCAGAACAGGACTTTACGTTAAAGACGGACGAGAAAAACATTCAGAAACTGATTTAAACTGTTACTGTTAAACTTTAACTCTGTACCGCAAGACTGTTTTTCTGACAGAGCATTCAGCAGCGCTGCATTAACACTGCATTAACACTGACTTAGCGCTGCATTAACACTGACTTAGCGCTGCATTAACACGGAATTAACACTGACTTAGCGCTGCATTAACACTGAATTAATGCTGACTTAGCGCTGCATTAACACTGACTTAGCGCTGCATTAACACTGAATTAACGCTGCATTAACACTGAATTAACGCTGCATTAACACTGAATTAACGCTGACATAGCGCTGCATTAACACAGCATTAACACTGACTTAGCGCTGCATTAACACTGTAAAGAACTGTTTAGATGAGTTTTCCGTGTAAGTCGTAATCTGCAGGTCGGAATTACCACATTTTCCATCTCGGCATGTTCGACTTGTGAAGTGGGAAAAACATGCACACCTCCATGTTGGTGTTTTGGTGAAGCCCTGCTTCTGCTTGGAGTTCCCTTTACACACAAGCCACTCGCTGCTGCTGAGGATGGACCCAAACACAGCCTGAAGTTACAGGACATTACTGAGGACAGAACCACTGAGAAATCGTGAAGATGGACTGTAACTGATGTGAACAGTTTTGCTTTGATAGCTTTAGGACTGCGATTCCCACGAACAGTTTTGCACTCAGATCTCCATCAGTGAACATTTGATAACATTTCAACAAAACAGACTTCATGTGTAAACTGTGATGAATTTCCTGGTTACACAACTGCACTATGTGTCCGTGTAGCACACAGTTATAGAGGGATTTATTTATAATCGCACTATCGGGTGACACCCAGATGAGGATGGGTTCCTTCTGACTCTGGTTCCTCTCAAGGTTTCTTCCTCATGTCGTCTCAGGGAGTTTTTCCTCACCACCGTCACCTCTGACTCGCTCATTAGGGATAAATTAATAATTTATATCCTGAATGTATTTATTTCTGTAAAGGTGCTTTGTGTGAATGTCCTTGTTAAAAGCGCTATACAAATAAAACTGAATTGAGAAAAGTGAGCAGTAGACATGAGGTACAGCTCATAAAACTACAGTGTAGATTATAAAAACACATGCACACCTGTCTCACTCTCTGCCTGTCTCACCCTCTGCCTGTCTCACTCCCTCTACCTGTCTCACTCTCTGCCTGTCTCACTCCCTCTACCTGTCTCACTCCCTCTACCTGTCTCACTCTCTGCCTGTCTCACCCTCTGCCTGTCTCACTCCCTCTACCTGTCTCACTCTCTGCCTGTCTCACTCCCTCTACCTGTCTCACTCCCTCTACCTGTCTCACTCTCTACCTGTCTCACTCTCTGCCTGTCTCACTCCCTCTACCTGTGCCTACACACACTGGACACACACACAGCAGTGCGCTCGGACATTAAGACCCGATCATTCCTGCAGTTAATATGAATCTCTAAAGGAGAAAGAGGTTATAGTTGTTGTAATTGTGTGTAATAAAGCATTATAACCACGTTAAAGTCCTCTGTAATATAAAGAAGATCTGGAGGTGCAGTGCGTGCTCGTCAAGGGAACGTCTCCTGTAGCTTTATTCACACTGATGAAGTGAATATAGGGTGTAATTATTGTCCTTTTCTGGGTACATTAGTGATCTACAGTGATCTGGGAGACTTGTGAAGCTGCTTTGGGACAATGTGTTTTATTTAATTAATTTGTTTTATTTATTTATTTAAAGTGATATATAAATGAGATACATTGAAATGATCATCAGCAGGTCATGAACTCGTGATGTACGGAGGTTAAAGCTGCACTGTTACCTACAGCCACCTGAAGCGTCTCTCCTCTACACAGAGCTTACGAATGCTTTATATCTAACCCTGCGTTCACGCCACCAGGTGATGAGTCTCTCATGGCCAGGTGAGTGCAGCTGCTTTAATGGGAACTAATTGCAGGTAGGAACTAAAGTTGTGAGCGGGGAGCTGAAGGACCGTCGCACCACGCGCGCTGTGCGATCGATCTGAGGAACCGTTTGAGTCAGTCGTTTGGATTTGTTGCTTTACAGCTTTATACCTAATTTACAATTTTTATGTTGCTGTTGCTGAAATTTTACGCAGAACCTTAATGATCACGTCGCTTTGTCTCTCGTGTGAACGTAGGGTCATTGTTGGGTGTTTAAATCTCCAGCGTGTGCTTTCACACTTTCCCCCACAGTGTTCCACAGAGCCTTCAGTAATCACTGAGATGTTTATCTGCAGCTCAAATGAAATGCAGCGTAATCTTTCTACTCTCAGGAATCCAAACTCCAGGAGAAGTTCCTGTAAGAGTGACATCATCCCTCCAGCGCTCTGAGCTTTGTGAACTGATAAAGAAGAAAAATGAGTTGTATCTCCACTCCTCCTGGCGTCTGTACTCCATTTTCCAAGAAACGGTTTATGAACCTCTTGTTTCTGTCTCCATAGTCATAAACTTTCTGCACTTTAAGACATTCAGACATTATTACAGCCGCGTGTTATGTTGTGTGTTTGTGTTTTTTATTGGTTGTGTTTAGTGTTACACTTTGTGCTTGTACGCTTTTGATTAGCTCACATCTTCACTCACCTGAGCGTCTTTTTAATTTTAAGCACATAATGGTATTCAGTTCAGTGTGAAATGTGTGTAATGGTAATAAAGTTAACTCCACATGCAGTGGTGAAATCTCACCGCTAGCCGGTTCAGCTCTGCTTTCGTCATAACGATATCAGTACGTGTTTTCAGTACGGTGGATGTTTACAGGAAGTGTGGCCTGCTCTGATCTCCATCTCACTTCCTTTATTGTTTGTGTGAATGTTTACGTTCCCAAAACTTTCCTCCAATCGTTGGAGTCTTTTCCTTTCATTGTCACGGACTCACAGGAACTGAGTAAAGAACAATGAGCGTGATCACGGTGCTAGCTGATGGATGAGGAGCGATTAGAGAAACGTTTCCGAGCGGTTCAGTAGATATGAGATTAACCCACACACTGAGCAGCTGAATGGAAGCTGCAGGAGGCTGGAGATCAGAAAGCGAGCACTTCCTGTGCCGCAGGACGTTTTATCTGACTTTAAAGCGAGGTTTAAATCACGATTTCTTTCAGAGCCGCCAGGATAAACATCCACACGCCCGTGAGAGAGTCCAGCACGCAGTGTTTGTGTGTGCCGCCGGGCCTGGGGCGACTCGGGAAGCCCATCGCTGCATACTGATGAGCGTTAAAAAGGCCCTCGTTGTTCTCCTGACGCGGCCTCGGCGTGACCGAGCGCTGGCTTCGTCCCGCATTTTACTGCACTTTCACTTTGTCTTTGTTGGCGTTGATTTCAAAGCAGCTTCACTTAATGGGGTTTTTATGTTGTTGTGTGTGTTTACTGTGCTCATATTGTGTTATATTTTATCTGTGTTTTATTTCAATCCAAATCAAATCTCTTTGATTTTGTATCCTGAGAACTTTGATCTTCTCTTCTCATCTTTTACAAGTTTTCCTGTAACAAACTCACACAGAAGCGAACTGCAAACGGAAGTGTGTCATCTGTGTCGCTTTGTGGTTGAGAAACGAACCCAGAGCAAAAGCCATTTCCTCTTCTGCTCAGCGTAGTGCCTTGAAACTCCAAATCACACACACACACACACATACACACACACGTACACACACACACACACATGTACAGGTACACAGACACACACGTACACACACACACATGTACAGGTACACAGACACACACGTACACACACACAGATGTACAGGTACACAGACACACACGTACACACACACACACACATGTACAGGTACACAGACACACACACACACGTACAGGTACACAGACACACACACATGTACAGGTACACAGACACACACGTACACACACACACATGTACAGGTACACAGACACACACGTACA
>CM075018.1:185460-199969 GCA_037576675.1 Pangasius sanitwongsei | reverse complement strand
AACGCCTCCTCCTGTCAGTGCTGTAACGCCTCCTCCTGTCAGTGCTGTAACACTTCCTCCTGTCACTGCTGTAACGCTTCCTCCTGTCAGTGCTGTAACACTTCCTCCTCTGCAGCAGGTGGCAGAAACTAAACTTCATGTGTGATATGTGTTAGATGGTCAGTTACTTGGCCATGTGCTCAGGTCGTGCAATCAAAGTTCTCAATAAGTTTTTAATATGGCTCTTAAACATGAAATGTCTTAAATTTATGAGACTTTAATGAATAAAAGAGCAAAAATATTTGAAATGTAAATTAATAAATAGTGTAAAGTTTATAATCAGGGTGTTACACACGGGCAGATCTAGATTTAAATAAAATAATATAATTTAAATATAAAGTTCATTGCTGTAAAGCCTGTGTTTATTAGATTTTATTTTATCATTATATTATTATATTGTTAGATTATCTGCAGTTCAGTTCATGCAAACACCACACTGCTGCTGCTTACCTCTCCGTCTGTCTCACACTCAGCGCTGGGGAAAGTGTGTGTGTGTGTGTGTGTGTGTGTGTGAGAGTCAGAGAGAGACTCTGAGAACCCAGAATAACTGTGTGTGTGTGTGTGTTTGTATTTGTGTGTGTGTGAAGGAGCAGCCCGAGGGTGTTGAGGGTCTTAAATTTCCTGCTGTTTGCAGATTTAAACCCTCCACTGACTCTGATCTGATCAGGAATCCATCTCTCTATTTATGGTTGAGAGCAAAAGTTTTCACCCCCTCAGGGTTCTGTGTTTAATGTATAGAGAATTTAACCTGCATTTTTATTTTACAGATTAATCTATGAAAACAGAGCTGTGTGTTTATTTAATCTAGTTTCCTGGTTACTGTAGGAGGCAGGCTGCCCAGCGCCGACCCGCCACCAGAGGGAGACAGAGAGCTGCATGTCAGTGATTAGTGCTAACCGGCTCCACCTGAGACCGGATTATTTAAGGGCTGATTAAACACTCAGTCCTGCCTGCACTCTGTGAGGGTGAAACTCAGTTGGTATCAGTGTTTTGAAAACTAGAGCTGTACTTTAGCCTTGCCAATCTAGCTATCCTCTCAGATCTTCAGGTTCCTTCTCTTGGGTGGAAAAAAACCAAAAACGTTTGTTCCCTGCTTAGCTCTCTGTAGCACCACTCTCCTGATGGTCCTAAGTTTATGCCTTTAGTTTCTCTCACTGGCTCACCTGGGTTTTTGTTTTGGTTTGCTGTGGGGTGAGTTTGAGTGTTGAGTGATGGCCTGAGCTTCCTATCCTTATTATTTCCTGTTTTGGAGGTTTCTCTTTATCTGCTCTGCACTTGGTCTCTCTCTCGGTTTGCTCAGATCTCCTGTATACTGAGGTCTGGCTTTGAATTCAGCACATGTTGAGTCCCCACATTAGTTATAGAATAAATATTACACTAACTCAAGCTCACTTAGCAGCTCTTTATTAATATCCTCAAAAGTTTACACCCCTGAGATTTACTAATATTCCAAAGTAGTCCTTAGAGAGAGTCTTAATCTATGCTTTTTTTTTTGGTTATTTTTGATACTGAATAGTAAATACTCACTGAATGGCCTTTTAGTTTGATCACTTCAAAATAAATTGAGAATTTATCTGAAATTACAGATCTACTGTTTTCCACTGAACTCGGCGCTCGTCTGATCATTTCGGTCTGGATGCACTTCTGTGATTTTCTATGCAGATGTTGCCTCAGATTGGGAAAAACAAGACGTTTGAGCGCAGCTGTTTGCTGTATTTAATCTCGTGGCGTGTGTCAGTGCCTCTCTCTTTCATATTAAACACTTACCAAATAGCAAAATGAAAAATAGGTGATTTTCATATACGTTGTGATTATTTTATTATATTTTCAAATTGTTGCTGGAAGTTTGGTTCCCACATAGTGAAATAAGAGCCAGAGTCTCTTCTCTACGACCGCTTGGACGCCATGTTGCGAATGCAGCGTGATCATGTGACTGTGTGACGCAAACATCCGGCTTCATAGAAATCCTGTGGGCATTTTATTGATGTCTGGATGTGAGAGTTTTCTTACCGAGGAGACGTGTAAAAATTTATTACTGACATCCTCCTGATAAACTAATCCTCTTTGAATAGGGCTTTAGTGTAATAGTTTGTACACACCACTAGATGGCAGTGGAATACTTTCAGTTTCATCCCTATGAACGTGTCGTATTAATAAACACAAACTGTAAGACTTCTGCTGGAATAACTAAAGCTCTTACACACACACATACACAGAGCATCTGCTTCCTTTTCCAGGAAAACACACACAAACTCTATTTTAGTGAAAGTTTGTGAAAATAAACAAAAAGGAAGTAAACACAAACAGGAAATATACTAAACCACATGTAATCTATTATACAGTGAATATAAATCACGTGTGTGTGTGTGTGTGTGTGTATATATACCATAATACAAATACACTTAAAGAAATAAAACTATAAAAGGTGTACCCTTTGACAATTTAGAACCCTTATGGGTTCTTTGGTGTCCCTTAAAGGTTCTCTAGAACATAAAGTTTCTCTATTAGAAAGAACCCTGATGTAGAACCTTTTAGGAAGATAAGAACTCTCAATTATCCAAAGAACCCTTGAAGAACCCTGGGATGTGTGATGTGCATTTTTTCATAATATAAAAACCAAATATTCTCATTAGCTCCTTCATTCTGTACAACTGTTTTTCTGGTCCAGAAATCAGCCCCGCCCACAGTAGGAACAGTGCCGCTTGGTCACACCCCTTCCTCTTTTCCTCCTCTTTATAGCCGCACATTCATTACAGCACGTTCATGGGAAAGCAGAACTTTTGCTGTGTCACGCTTTAATCCTCCAGCACAAGGGTTAAAGAACAAGACGTTATTTAGTGAAGCAGCGTTTTAAAGTAAAACGGAGAAGCAGATGTGGAGCAGCGTCTCGTTACTGTGTTCTAACTGCAGAGATACATCGTCCTGTCGGTAACGATCTTTCTGATCAGATGGGAGAAACACAGACATCGGATCCCTTGCACCTCCTCCAACTCCACCTTCTCAACCTCCAGCACCTCCTCCAACTCCATCTCCTCCAACTCCACCTCCAGCACCTCCTCCAACTCCACCTTCTCAACCTCCAGCACCACCTCCAACTCCACCTCCTCCCCCTCCTCCACCTGATTATAAGATTTTCTATCATAATTTTTCTATAATATTCATTTATTTGTCTGATGTGTGTACAAACAGTTCAGTAAGATCTGTTTGTGGATCAGAGAGGGCGTGTCATTGTGTCCATATATGGAAATAGGACCAGCTGTGAGTGGGTGTGGCTTGCAGTATTAGCTAACTAGATGGCTAACACAGATAACGCTACAAGATATTTTAGGAATCATATTTTGACCCACTCAGAAAATTTTGGGCGTGAAAAGAAGGGCGTGGTTTTGAGTACATATGGTCTTAGACACGCCCACACACCCTCCTCAGACTGTAGACATTACAGCCGAACCTGTTAAATACACTACTGAATATTCAGATAACGTTGGTGTTGATGCTCTACAGGACACGTGATGACAGCACACTCGGGCAGGATCAGAGCTGATCTGTGATTGGAAGACTGAAGACAGGTGGGAGTGGTTAATTATTGGAGAAACGTGTGTCATGATGGTAAACTGGAGAATTTACTTTATTAATGTTGGTGTTTTAGTGAGTAGAACTGAATCACCTGATTCACTGAACGACTCCTGATTCAGTGATTCGTCACTGCTGTACTGTTTTGCTCTGGCAGGGAGGAGTTAATCTTTAAACGAGGATCTCTGCCTGAACACGTTCCATGGAAAAGTGTGAATGAAAATGTTTTTGGCACATGAGCACTAATGTTAAATGGTTCTGAATGATTCAGTACAGACCTGATTCACAAAAGGGCTTTTCACACTGCGCTTAACCCCGGATTATTCTCTAAACCCCGCTTTTAGCCCCAGCTAGAGGAACGTTTCACACTTGTGATTTAGAAGCAGCGTTAGCACGGCTTTTTACCCGGGGTTATGAAACCCTGCTCTGAAGCTTTTGCAGTGTTAACCCCTGCATTGCAGTGACAAACATGTACAGTGTGAAACGATGCGGTGTCTGAATGTTACGGCTAGACGCTTAGCAACAGACACCGATCAGAAACTGAACAGCGAGTGCCTCGTACCATGTGCTCTGTACAGTCACAGAAACCCGCCCTGTCGTGTAAACAGAAGCAGCAGCTTTTGAGGGAAAACTAAAAAATAATGTTAAATGGTGACAGAAAACGCGTCGATTGGAGCGAAGAGGAGACAGTTTTATTTTTACAGTTCTGGTCAGAAATGATGCTCCTGTACAAGTGACCACAATCTCTCCATGCTTAAAAGGAATTCAAAAATATTCATATAATTTGCTCCTCTGTGTTTCTTTCTTTTCTCTTTTTGTCTTTGTTTTCTTGCCTTTGTGCATCTAAGGAGGCTTAAAACAGCCATGGTGAATTTACATGGTGAGATTTTTTCTCACTGATGTGAGAAAAGCCGTTATTTTAACCGGTCACACGCTGTATTTATCCAGTCATGGTTACTGACTCCACAAATATGCAAATAAGAACGTTAACCTGGGGTTTAGGAGCGCAGTGTGAAACGGCAGATTATGAATTCCAGGGTTAATTGTTAACCCCAGGTAAAGTATGAGCAATGTGAAACAGGTGGACCCACGATTCCGGTTATCCGGGGTTTAGAATGACTCGGGGCTGAATAAAGCGTAAAGCGTATAGTATATGTGTGTGTGTTTATATATTTAGTACTGTAGCATTGAGTATTAAATGTATGTGCAGTGCACTGTTTGTGAATCGGGTCTGTACTGAATCACTCAGACTTCAGACGTAACGCAGCCATGGCTCAGTCCCGTGCTGGCTTCAGCGCTGTGTTAAATGCAGGACTGTTCAGTTTTCCACACTGAGCGCGCTCTCAAGCAGCTGCTGCTCATGTGGGCCTCCGTCTCTCTGTTACATAAGATCACCGAGTGATTGATGAGTGGCTCAGTTTACAGCTCCACAGCCAGCTTTCTCTCTCCTTCACTCACTCACGCCGACTCTGAGAGAGGAATAAACGCCACATCGGCCCAAATCTGAGGGGAACAACAGCAGGAAAGCGAGAGAGAGGTGAGGATGATGAAATAACGACAGCGTGGCTTCCTCCTGAAATAACGCTCACTGTTCATCAGAGTCCTTTCTGCTCTCACTGATCTCCAGCCTCACCTTCTGTCTGCTGAAGCCCATCCCATAATAATCCCACTGCAGCCATTTCCTCAGTCATGCCCACCTCTCCACTCCTCCGTTCTCTACACCTCTATTCTCCACTCCTCTATTCTACAATCCTCCATTCTCCACTCCTCCGTTCTCCACTCCTCTATTCTACAATCCTCCATTCTCCACTCCTCCATTCTCTACACCTCCGTTCTTCACTCTTCCATTCTCTATTCAATTCAATTTTATTTTATTTGTATAGTGCTTTTAACAATGGACATTGTAACAAAGCAGTTTTACAGAAATAAAATTCTCTACAACTCTATCCTCTATCAACACTTTCTACTCCTCTATCCTCCACTCCTCTATTCTCCACTCCTCTATTCGCTACAACTCTCCTCCTTATTTTTTAAAATCAAAAATCCCTTTAAAATCCCTTTTCCCAAGTGGAAGCTTTTTAAACTCGGGGACGAGTTTTATTTAAATAAATACTCCAGTGTTTTCACACTAACCTCTCTCCACTGTTCTACTGAGAAAAGAACAGAGATCCTGTTAACCTTAAAAACTTACAGAGGAAGTCTAAGGGCAGATGAAGAGAAAAATAAATCAACATAAACTCTAATCCCACACACAGCGCTGTGGAAAAATCTCCAGCACCCTGATTTTAGATCAACAAACTCTTAACAATGTAAAAGAGAAATCTGTGCATGTGGTTAACAGAGTAAGCTATTCAGTGATGGAGCACTTTTCAGTTTGATATATTTTTTGGGATTTCTTGCTTCTCAAGTTGTTGCATTTCAACAGGGCTTTAGATTCTCCTCACATCATATCACCAAGCATCTGCTGGGTTTAGACCACAGACACTGAAATCCTGTTCAATTGTTCAATCGTTGAAGCTCAATACTCCCACCACCATGCTTCACAGTTAATAATAATAATAATAATAATAATCATAATCACAATCATCTTGTATAGCAATTTTAAAACAAAGTTTACAAAGTGCTTCACAGACTGTGAAGTAATTAATAAATTAAGACAACAAAAGGAAGCAAAACAAAAATATATAAAAACAATCAGTAATAAAATAAAATATATTAAAACAGTTTGTTCAGGTTTTGTGTGCATTCTTTTTATTTTCTTAAAAGCATAAAAGCATTTAAATAAACATTCCAGTCATTTTCATTTCTCAATCCTAATTGGCTTAATGGTTTCCATTAAACACGTTAATGGTTTAAATGCTTCTTGATTCTGTAACAGATCCCGAATACATTTAGTTTGGAATGAATGAAATTGTACTTTTTTTTGCCGCCATAAAGGAGGCTGTTCTGGTTTTACTGCAGAAACAGCAGCGACTCTCACAGTTCTCCACACAGTTCTGCAGGGAAACGCTGATTCTCTTATTAAACTGTATGCCAGAGAAAGTGAGAGAACTGATGCAGCTTTAAAGGCTTTAAACTCTGACCTGGTTTACTTTATCACTCATCACTGATATTTATATTCAGAAGCTTGCTAATCCTCTTCTCCAAGTCTATCAGTGGACTGATGGCTGATGTGTTAGATGTACACTGCCACCTACTGCATGGATATGTGCAGCACAGGAAGTGTTTTTTCTCCTGAGGGACTCATATGCACACCGCCGCCACCTAGAGGACAGATAACACTAAACCGTTAGCTAATGTTAACCTTTACGTCCCTCAAAAACAAACAATAGCAGAACAGAAAAAATTTCCCTGATATCTGAAACATTAGAAGCTTAAAAACAAGATTTATATAAGAGAGAAATGATATTAATCACTATCAAAGTTAGTATCCTTATCAAAGATTGATTTTTTTTTAAACTTTTCCTGCCTTGAGCACTTGAACTCTTTCATTGTTTGGATTCAGTGTGTGTTTTTCTCCAAATCCACATGGAATGAGCTGAACCGCTGTGTGTCCATATGGAAACATGTACGAGAGCCTAATTGAGGGTTTGGACTTTCTCAGAAAGGTACAGTTAAAACCAGATAGAATAACATTAAAGAAAAATCAAATAAGGATCAAATTAGTTACTGTGGTGAGTTTAAAAAAAATCTAAATCAGAATCCAACTGGACGTCTGGCCACTTACAGAATTTTAATATATTTATGTACACGTTATTATGCAGTTTTTCTGTCTGGACTTTATTATTATTATTATTATTATTATTATTATTATTATTATTTTGCTCAGGCCACATTGACGGTGTAGGACAGAAGAACATCTGTTCTTCATTACCAGCATAAACACACACACACACACACGAGCCAGGACTTGCAGCAGAATCACTGAGTTGAATCGATGTGGAGGAATCAAACATTGCACAAAGATTACATCGTGTGAGCGGATTATAAAAGACAATAACACAAACGGTGCTGTGACTTTCCCAAAGTTAAGTTAAGCTCTGAAATTCCACAATCGTGTTGAAACTTGCTCTTTAAAGAGTGGTGGCGCTCTGGGAGGTTGAGGGGGAAGGAAACACAGCAGCACGAATCTGTCATCAAGTTTATAATGTTAGTGTTGTACTGTAGATAATTGTGTATATGACTGGTGATCTAAAGTCCTCAGCATTATTTTTCCTCCATGCTCGTATTCCTCATTAATGGTTTTTTTTTTTTGAACATTCTCTTTATTAAGTTTTTTACATTGGCACAAAAACAAAAAACATTCCAATACAAATTTTTACACTTTTATACACATCCTAATTTAACAATAGATATTAACATCCTAATGATATATGGAAAAAGAAGAGAGAAAAAAAGGGGGGTGTTGCTTGTATTAGGGTTCAGCTATTGATTTCTTATTAAAATAATTAATAAAAGGCTTCCATGCTGCATAAAAATTTTAGTTTTCTTTTTTAGGGAAAATCTGATCTTTTCAAGTTGCAGGTAGGACATAACATTTTTAATCAGTGCTGAGCAGTGGGGTGGATCTCCTGTTTCCCGTTGAGCAAAGTCAATCTACGTGCTAAGAGCGTAACGAATGCAAGCATTATATGCTGGTTTTTAGATAGCTCCATATTATCACTACTGACACCAAAAACAGCTAAAATTGGGTCTGGATCCAACTGCTTTCCCAGCACTTCTGACAATAACTGAAAAACTGAAATCCAATAATTGCTAATCTTAGGATAACTCCAAAACATATGTCCTAGTGATGCTGGAGTTTGACCGCATCTATCACATAGTGGGTCTACAGAGGAAAACATCTTATAGAGCTTTAGTTTAGACAGGTGAAGTCGATGTAGGATCATTGTATTAGACCATGTCTAACACACAAGGAAGAAGAATGAACTTGTTCTTGTGCTTCATCCCATTGCCAGTCTTCGATATCTATTCCAAGGTCATCTTCCCAAGCCGTCTTTAGATGCTCTAATGAAAATTCACATTCTAGCTGTGATAATTTGTTATATACAATTGAAATTCCTCCTTTGGTAAATGGGATCTGTAAAAACAATGTCTCCATTTGAGAAGTTGGCGGCTCACTAGGAAACGACGAAAAATTCTTTTGAGCAAAACTGCGAGCCTGTAAGTATTTAAAAAAAAATGTGTGCTAGGTAGATCAAATATCTGCTGTAACTGCTGAAATGTTGGAAAACATTTGTTAATAAACAAATTTTGAAAGGAGCGTATACCTTTATTGGACCAGATCTGAGTCAGTTTGGGAAGGGGAAACGAATGATTAGCGATTAATGGGCTTAAAACAGAGCACGCTTGCCACTTAAAATGCTTCCTTATCTGTTTCCAAACCTCATTAATGGTTTTAACTCTAATTTAATCAAAACGTACTGTGTCATTTGTTCTCCAGAACTTTTCTGTTATTCATGTTATTGACCCATTATTCATTATTAGACTTTTATGATTTAAGAAAGCCCGCCCCTCGCGAACGTGCCCGTGAGTGTGCACATCGTGTGCTTGTGATTTGTTAAAGTCATTATTACATTAAAGCCGGCCGTTTTGTTAGATTTCCTGGAAAGAGCACGTTCGAGCTCCGAGTCTGTGAAAGTGGAGAGAAATCACGTAAAGGCATTTTCAGCTCATGAAGAGTAACGCTGAGCAGAACATACGAGATGATGAAGGCCTTCAGAGGATCTGGATTCTGGATCTGTTTATTATATAAGTTGATTTTTAGAACCTTTTCTGTTCCCTCTTTCCTGCTGTAACGGCCTCCACTCTTCTGGGAAGCTTTCCACTAGATGTTGGAGCGTGGCTCTGGGGATTTGTGTTCATTCAGCTACAGGAGCATTAGTGAGATCGCTGATGTTGGTGAGGAGGTCTGGGGTGCAGTCGGTGTTCCAGTTCATCCCAAAGGTGTTCAGTGGGGTTGAGGTCAGGGCTCTGTGCAGGACACTCGAGTTCTTCACACACCATGTCTTCATGGAGCTCGCTTTGTGCACAGGGGCATCGTCATGCTGGAGCAGGTTTGGGCCTCTTAGTTCCAGTGAAGGGAAACTGTACAGCTACAGCACACAAAGACGTTCTATACAACTGTGTTCTTCAGACTTTGAGGTAACAGTTTGAAGAAGAAGCACATATGGGTGTGATGGTCAGGGGTGCAAATACTTTTGGCCTTTTAGTGTATATAATACCCTGTAACAGATGGTTTTCCTGATTAGAAAGCTGAAACGTCCAAAGAACCTTTGAGGAACCTGTTTGTTCTAATCGTGTCTTGAATGTGGGCTCTGCACCTTTAGAAAAATAAATAAATTCTAGCTCCACAGCGTGTTCCTCAGTTTATCCGTCAGTTGGGATGACTTTACGGTTTTAGGCGCAAGCGTACAACAGAGCGTTCTCTGTCAACCCGGGTTCCAAATAAAACCCCTTTAGGAAGTGAAGAACCCTTAAGAATCCTGTTTTTCCCAAACTGTGGGTTAATACTTCATGGTTAGTTTAATTATCATAACGTTTAGTTCCAGTCCAAAAATACTGATCTCTGGCTCTCTGCTCTCACGGCATCTGGCCTCCATCACGGTTCTACTTCACTCATGTGGTAGTGTTTACAGCCCCTCCCTTTCACTCTCCCTCTCTAACATCGTGTGGTTCTTGCTGATGTTCTGGTGCCAGCTATTCAGCAAGGTGGTGTGTGTGTGTGTGTGTGTGTGTGAGTGAGCTCCTGCTCGAGGCCGGGTTTAATTCCTCACGCTGCTGGAGTTGATAGTGATGTCATCGGGGACGCAGAGCTCCCAGGCCCTGCGTCATGATGTTCCAACTCCACCAACAAAAAACAACAAGGTGAAAAGATCTATTGAGCTGTGAGAAGAAGTTCCTCCTTGTTGTGGAGCGAGGACAATCTGTGGCACTGAGGAAGGATTTTCCATTAAACATGGCTACTAAAGGGTGATGGTCAAGCAGCGGGAAGAGTGTTTAAAACAATACAAAAGTGTTCAACATAAACAGCTGTATGATGTTGAGCTGAACATCACATTAACACCTCCACTGAACGTTTGTTCTGGTTACAGCACACAGTGTCCTGGAGAGAACTTAATGATTTTGTGGATCTTGGATTTGAACCTCTTGAAATAAATTCCAGTTCCAAATGCTTTATTCATGGATGGCACACTATACACACACACACACACACACACTTATAGTCTCCTCTGAAAGTATTGGAACACAAGGCCAATTCCTTTGTTCTTGCTATACACTGTAGATATTTCGGTTTGAGATCAAAAGATGAAAATGAGACGATAGATCAGAATTTCAGCTTTCATTGCCTGATATTTACATTTATCAGCCTCGCAGTGCTGGGGTTGGGGGTTCGATTCCTACCTGTGTGCGCAGTGCTTGAATGTTCTTCTCGTGCTTTGGGGTTTCCTTCAGGTACTCTGGCTTCTTCTCCAGTCCAAAGACATGTATTTTAGGTTGATTGCCATTTCAAAATTGTCCATAGTGTGTGAATGGGAGTGTGAGTGTGTGTGATTGTGCCCTGTGATGGCACCCTGTCCAGGACGTCCCCCGCCTTGTGCCCCGAGTCCCCTGGGATAGGCTCCAGGCTTCCTGCGACCCTTTGTAGGATAAGCAGTATGGAAAATGGATGGATGGGTGGATGTGACTGACAGGTGTTTCTTAATGCCCAGGTGTACCCAGTTAGATTGATTGTTTAAACAATTAATAGCTCTGAGCCCTGAGTTTCACCTGTGAAGACTGCGTTTGTTGTTAAAAACGATAAACCAACATGAAGACCAGAGAGCTGTCTATGGGAGAAAAGCAAACCATTTTGAAGCTGAGAAAAGAGGGAATATCATTCAGACTCATTCCACAAGCATTGGGCATAGCCAATACAACAATTTGGAATGTCCTGAAAAAGAAAGACACCACTGGTGCACTAACAACCAGACATGGCGCAGATCAGCCAAGGAAACAACAGTTGATGACAAACATTGTGAGAGCTGTGAAGAAAACCCCAAAAGCAACAGCCAGTGACATCACCAACAACCTCCACAGGGCAGGAGGGAAGGTAATTGTGCAATAATGATGCTAAATGATAAAAGGTCAATTATCTCATCATTTTTTCATATTTAATCACACAAAGATCAAAACAAATGCATCCCTTAGATTGTTTGCTAAGAAAAAAAGATTAACCAATCAGGATCATGCATTTTCCCCATTCCTGTTTGAAAGCCAGTTAGCTCCACTCTCAGGGATATGGAGGTTTACTGCAGGAGGAGAAAAGGCAGCATAGTTTTGGTTTTATAAAGTAAAATGTAATTTTCCCGTATTACTAGTGTCTTATTTTTATTTAAAAAAATTAAATAACAAATCTGTGTGATTCCTGCTCCTACTGCTGTCTGGCATCCCCACAAAAATGAGCATTTCCTCATCAACCCTAAAATTAATTAATGCCGGTGAAATGTTAAAAACAACACTGCCGTGTATCCGTGCTGAAGATGAGACGTGTAAATGGAGTGGCTGCCGCTTTACGTCCCAGGAGCCCTCATGTCTGTGTTACCTTCTGGCTCTCCCTTTTGGTTATGCTGTGACTTGCCGGAGTCCCTGCTTGCTCTCTGCACGCAAAGTACATTGTCCTTAACCTTTACGGGACAAAAGCTTACCTAACAATCTCTCCCTCCCTCCCTCTCTCTCGCTCTCTCTCTCTCTCTCTCTCTTTCTACTCCTACTGGCTACTCCTGAGATGCCAGTGATCCTGACCCCTTCTGCTCCCTGGACCTGCCTGATGCATCCTGATGCCCTACTGCTGGAGTTCTCATCACTTGAGTTCGCTCGCTGCTGCTGGGGCCCCATATGGACGGCCTGAAGATCAGTGGGGTTGCTGGGGATGGTGCTGCTTGGGGTCTGTGGAGATGGTTTGGGGATCTCATATGAGCATTTGTACTGTAGTGGCTTTGGGGCTGCGGTTGCCGTGAGCAGTTTTGCACTCAGGACTCCATCAGTGAACAGTGGATAACTCCAACAAAACAGACTTCATGTGAAAACTGTGATGAATTTTCTGGTTACACAACTGCACTATGTGTCCGTGTAGCACACAGTTATAGAGAGATTTATTTATAATCGCACTATCCGTCACCCAGATGAGGATGGGTTCCTTCTGACTCTGGTTCCTCTCAAGGTTTCTTCCTCATGTCGTCTCAGGGAGTTTTTCCTCACCACTGTCACCTCTGACTCACTCATTAGGGATAAATTCACATATTTACAATTTATTTTGATTTAATTTAATTTGAATGTATTTATTTCTGTAAAGCTGCTTTGTGACAACATCCACCGTTAAAAGCACTATACAAATGAATTGAATTGAATTGTAAAGGCATGAAGAATAAACATAAGAGCACTGCAAATGCTGAACGCTCTGATTCTAAAATCTGCTCATATATAAACCGTGGCAGAGTTATTAACACTCCCACAGACGAGTTCAGATCAGATATCTGGCACAGAGTCCAGCAGCATCCATCGCCAAACCGAGCCGGAGGAAACAGTCACAGAGCTCGGCCTGGCACGCAACAAGAGGAAATAAAATAAAGATAAAATGCCTTTTTCCTCTAGAATAAATTATAATCAATCTTCTTGAGATTTTTGTTTGAAAGTTAAATCAAGGATGATGAGAAGCAGCAGATGATCTTCATTAGTACTACATAAAGGCATCACTCGATTGACTTCTAAACACTGTATGACACAGACTGAAGGATTCATAAGTGCTGTATGACACAGACTGAAGGATTCATAAGTGCTGTATGACACGGACTGGAGGATTCATAAGCGCTGTATGACACGGACTGGAGGATTCATAAGCGCTGTATGACACGGACTGGAGGATTCATAAGCGCTGTATGACACGGACTGGAGGATTCATAAGCGCTGTATGACAGACTGAAGGATTCATAAGCGCTGTATGACACAGACTGAAGGACTGAAAGTGGAAAACGCATCCACCAGTGGCATCCTGACCCCTTCTGCTCCCTGGACCTGCCTGATGCATCCTGATGTTGGAGTTCTCATCACTTGAGTTCGCTCGCTGCTGCTGGGGCCCCATATGGACGGCCTGAAGATCAGTGGGGTTGCTGGGGATGGTGCTGCTTGGGGGCTGTGGAGATGGTTTGGGGATCTCATATGAGCAGTTGTACTGTGGTGGTTTTGGGGCTGCAGTTGCCGCAAGCAGTTTTGCACTCAGGACTCCATCAGTGAACAGTGGATAACTCCAACAAAACAGACTTCATGTGAAAACTGTGTGAACTTCAGGGAGTTTTTCCTCACCACCGTCACCTCTGACTCACTCATTAGGGATAAATTCACATATTTATTTTGATTTAATTTAATTTGAATGTATTTATTTCTGTAAAGCTGCTTTGTGATAATGTCTGTTGTTAAAAGAGCTATACAAATAAAACTGAATTGAATTGAAAACAACTTCTGATAGTTTTTTTTTATTCCACTTCAGAATCACGGCCTAAAGAAGCCAAACACACTGAGCAGAGACTTTATTAGATCTCGCCATGTGCTCATGAGGACTGCGTAAGAGCCAATGTCATTACGAGCACAGAAACATGGAGACGTTCCAAACCCGAGGAGGGGGAGGATAAAATGGATAAAATAAACAAAACAATAAGTCATGATAAAGTAAGAGATGTTTTGTTTGATTAAAGAACTTTCACTTCTTATTCTTTAACCACTTTATGTTGTTGTCACACAGATAAAGAGATAAAGAAGAAGATAATGAACGTGGAACGAACTTCCCCTAGATGTCCGAACAGCTGAGTCACTGGCAGTCTTCAAACGACGTCTAAAGACTTATCTCTTCATACAGTACTTAAGT
>CM075018.1:170158-185360 GCA_037576675.1 Pangasius sanitwongsei | reverse complement strand
AGTTTTGGACTGATGGTGTTCCTAGTTTGTGACCTAGTGAGCCAATATCAGAATGTATTTTTGATAGACTTCAAAGCGCTATTGTAAGTCGCTCTGGATAAGAGCATCTGCCAAATGCCATAAATGTAAATGTAAGATAAAGAGATATGCGTTGATTTTAAAGGTTCTTTCATAGGTAGTGGCTGTTACTTTTTATTTGCTTGTCTTGTTATGAATAGTATAATGCATCCTGAATATCTTTATAATTACAGTAACTCCACAGCACTGTGTCTTCCAAATGTGTTTATATAGTTAGTGGTATATAATTAGCAATAATATTATATAATTAGGTATAAAAGTGGTAATGAGGAAGATACAGTATGCAGTAACTGATTCAGTTAAATGCGAATGTCCTCTCAGAAACGAGGTGAATCTCTGGAGGATCATATATGAGTTATATATAGTTATAATTGCACTTACGTTATAGCAGCTATAAACAGTTGTTCCCTCACCAGCCTCTCTTTTCTCTCTGTCGGAAAACTTAAAGTTCACCTCTGACTGTTACAAAGCGCTGACACTGGAGACTCCTTCCATAAATGTTACATAAACACATTTCTCCTTTCAGAAAATGTGTTAGAACGGGTGCATTAATATAAACCTGCGATTTGCAGCTGCACGACTGTCAGAGCTGCTGTTATAGAAGATTAATCAACAGCTTCTGGCCAATCACAGTCCAGAACTCAGCAGCAGAGTGCTATAAAGAGTAAAGAGTGAACCGCTTTACTGCATTTACTCATTTCTGTGTCAGATTGTGTTTCAGTTTATTTAGTTTATTATAGTACAGTGCTGGTTTCGGTGCTAATCTCATTCCAAACATTTTATTTTTATAGTTAGTGTACGTTATTTTTAAGGTCGACCTTCTGCATCTTCTGCTGTGTTTATTTATCCATTAGATTTATTTTTTCTGGCTGCTCTTTCCTCCATGCCGCTGTGGCTGTAATCCAGGTTTGATTGCTGTACATCCGGAAGATTTCACCACAAAAGAGTGTGTGCGTGCATGTGTGTGTGTGTTGGTTATCTTTCACTCAGACGTTCTCTTGGGAAGTTTTTGGCTCTGTTGGAGCTCATGTCTGCCAGTGACTACTGAGCTCTCACTGTGTGTGTGTGTGTGTGTGTGCGCGTGTGTATGTGTGTGTGTGCGTGTGTGTGTGTGCATATGTATGTGTGTGTGTCTTTCCTTGTTCTGTATGACTCCATTAAGGTCTCTATTACAGAGCTACAGAATAAAAATATATACCGTAGCAGATGATTGAGCGAGTGCAGTCCAGTTTCTCTCGCATGACTGCTGGTGAAATGAAAACACAATGGACATGTGGTCAGAGACGTTCAGAGTCGCTTTCCATGTGCAATTCCACTAAGTTATTTTCTGGGTAAAACTGCTCTGTTTGTGAAAATATGGAATGCATTTGTTTTTTTTTATTCAGCAAAGTACAGTGTCAGCATTATAAAATCACTGAGGAGCACTTTAATATGAATTTTATTGCTCTAACTTTTTACATTTCTTTCTTTGAGTACTTGTCGTAGAGTTACCAAGACCAGAGTGTGATCTGAATGAAATATTTTACTTTTTGCTCTCTGTTCTAACAGCTCTAACACACTTTTAGGAAATTATAAAGACGTGTGAGGTAGTGTGTGAGAATTTATTGAATGCTGTAGTTTATAGACTGAGAATTCAATCGGATGTAAAGCAAACTAAGGATTGATAATGTCAAACAGCTAATCATCAGTTTCATTAATTTAAAAAAAAGTTTTTAAAGGGGTTCTGTTAAGAATCAGTTTGTTAGGATGTGAAACATTTTGCGTTTTTAGAATAAGCTGTTTTTACTCAACTCAGAACCTGTACAATTAATTGACATAATAAATCCAATGCTGATGAAATACATTTAAAATAAATTGCCTTTCATTCTAAGTAATTTGCAAAGGAAAGTATTTTCTGATATTACGTAATGTACACTTACCATCCACTTTATTAGGAACACCTGTACACCTACTCATTTATGTGCTTATCTAATCAGCCATCATGTGGCAGCAGCACAGTGCATAAAATCAGCCAGATACAGGTCCAGAGCTTCAGTTAATGTTCACATCAAACATCAGAATGGAGAAAAGTGTGATCTCTGTGAGTGATTTTTCACACACAACAGTCTGAGGTGGATGAGCTACAACAGCAGAAGACCACATCAGGTTCCTGTCAGCCACGAACAGGAATCTGAGGATATCATGAGCACAGACTCACTGAAACTGAACAGCCGAAGATTAGAAAAAAATTCATCCGGTCTTTCTCCAGTCTTCAGCTGTGCAGTTTGGGTGAGTCTGTGCCCATGATAGCCTCAGATTCCTGTGCTGCTGCCACGTGATTGGCTGATTGGATAACTGCATAAATGAACAGGTGTACGGGTGTTCCTAATAAAGTGGACAGTGAGTGTATAATACCTACACAATATAATTAAAATTAATTGAATGAAACTGGATATGAAAACCATGAAAGTCTAGATAACAGATATTATTCCCGTAAGTGTATCTGACAGTGCAGTTCTTTTTCACTCGGAGCTCCTCGAAAGCAGAAACTGTGTGAACGTGCGATGGTACTGACCGTGAAGAGAAGAAAGTGGTCTTTGTGTGTGTGAGATGATTGAAAACGTCCCTGTTTCTCCTCGTCTAGTGGATACTGAAAGAAAAAAGCGTGCTTGGCCTTGCACACATCACAGAGTCGGGACGAACCATGAGCAGGAAAGGAGAGGGGGATAAAGAGAAGAAAACAATAAAAACCACAAAATCTATACGAGAAACTGGCTGAGAAACATCTCACACACGCTTCAGCAGTAAATTATTCCTGAAAACCTGAACACAGCGGAATGAGCTGGAATGATTTAATGCTGTGTTAATTTCCCTGATTTTAAACGTAAATAAGATTCCTGAGCTGTAAAGTCGAAGCAGATTTCAGGGTTTAAATCCAGACTGATGAACGAGTGCAGCTTCATCATCAACATTCCTGACATCATCACACACTTTAATGCATTTGTTTCAAATAATCACTCTGGAAATCTCTGCTCTGTGTCTCCGTGTGTGTGTGTGTGTGTGTGTGTGTGTGTGTGTGTGTGTATGTGTGTGTTGTTAAATACTTCCCGTTTCCTGAGTGGTGAACACGGGCACGGTTCTGAGAGCAGGCAGGAGGTCTGAGTGTTTGTGGAACTTCCTGCTGAGGAAATCAGCGTCTCGCCTCGGGGCATCTCGCCACTAAAGCAAACAGGGTCCAGAGTACCGAGTACCGCAGATACCACGCTCTTAGACTCCGCTCCTAAAGATCTGTACAAACATGCACTGTGTGTTTATAGTAAAAAAAAAAACATAAAACAATGAGCATGGTTTTAATTCCAGCGTGGTTACTGTGGTGTGTGTGTGTGTGTGTGTGTGTGTGTGTGTGTAGTTTTAATGAAACAACCAGAACAGAAGAGCAGGAGAACTTCAGCAAAACAATTAGAACATAAAAATACCTGCAGATCCCGGGCTTATGGTTCTGAGTTAGTTTAAAGCACCAGACACTCTTAAATGTTCAGTTTGTCCCTCTGAGGAGGTTCCATGTACAACTCCACTCTGACTTTCAGAAAGGTTCCAAGTAAATCTTATTTAGGGGTTCCTGTATTACAAAAAAAAAACCTGTATACCACAGGAACCTTTTCAGGAACCTTTTTCACACACCACTGTGTTCTGTGTAGAACCTTACAAAGTTTCTTTTTTTTTTTTAGAAATGGTTCCTAGAACCTCTGTAGCAAGCTAGAATGATTTTTTTTTAATAATTGTTTTTCCTTCTATTGTCTCTCAACAAAAAAGAGTGAACCTTTCAAGAACCAGGAACTTGTAATGCAATTTCATACACATTTTCAAAACATTTATACCTTTGAGGACACTTTATTCTCTAAGTGTAGATTCCCAAGATCAGGAATCAGGTCCCGCATAAAAAAGTTCCTCAGTTCCTGAAAAGCTTCCTGGGTTCCTGCAAGGGTTCCTGATCTGTCCATCCCCACCATCATCTGTGTCAGGAAAAAGAGACTCACAGTTCTTAATAACCAGACACACTTCCACCACGGGGATGTTTTCAGGAACCCAGGAACTTTTGTTGTGTGTCCACACACATCACACACCTTTTAAAGGTTCTATGCAGAAGCTTACATCCTTTCTAGAACCTCTATCGAAAGCTAGAACTGTTAAAGAACGTTCAGGACCCTTTTTCTAAGACCATCACTCTGTCTGGAAAAGAGTCTCAGGCTTTTAGAACCCAGCAACTTTTAGCACAACAAACACACACTGTCTTGAGAATCAATGCATTTAGAAAAAATGGTTTCTCCAGGGTTCTTCTTCAGCTCTGGGTTCTTCATATAACATTAAGAGGAACAGGTGGAGAAATGGAGAACCTCTTAAGAACGGTAGAAGGAAAGTTTTTATCCGCAGTGAACTATCGAGATGTAAAGATGTTTTAATAAGAGACGTTTTTTAAAGGAAAATTATGACCTTCACTCTCAGGTCACAGTCAGAACCCTGATGAAGAATAACTAAAAAAAAAAGAGAGTTTATCTCGTTCGGAAGCCGTAACTCAGGACCAGAGCAGGATTTCTGGTGGAGGTTGATGACAGCGTGGTGTTTTAGTGAAACACTGAGTGTAGTGTACATCACATCAGACTGCAGAATCAACGTAAACACACCCTGCACAGTTACACACACTGAAATAACACTAATGACCTCATTTACGTCAGTCTGAAAGTGGAGTGTAACGACCGAGTACAGAGTACAGAGTGTTTGTGGATGTTGTTTTTTATTTCAGTTTGGTTCTTGCGTCCCTGATTTATCTGATTCGACACCACAGAACGCAAACAACTTAAACAACGCTGTTCACCTCAGAGCGAGAGACGCACGAGAGTTTCAGATCATATCACAGAGTAAATACCATTAACATAAACACACACTGTTCACTCAGGGCCAACAAGGGGGCAGGGCTAATCAGGGGGTGAGGCTAATCAGGGGGTGAGGCTAATTAGGGGGTGAGGCTAATCAGGGGGTGAGGCTAATTAGGGGGTGAGGCTAATCAGGGGGTGAGGCTAATTAGGGGCATGACTAATGAGGGGGCAGGGTTAATAAAGGTCAGTTAAACTTTATTCATACTTCATTCATCATAATCAGGTACTGTTTATGGACATGGACACAGGAAGCAGTAAGACAGGAGATGAACAGAAAGAGTGAGACAGGAGGTGTGTGTGTGTGTGTGTGTGTGTGTGTGAATAAAAGATTATGGGTTTGTGGTTCCCTGAAGGGAAAATAAAATTGGAAACACAGACGCCTTTCAGAAATTTATTCTGTGTGTGTGTGTGTGTGTGTGTGTGTGTGTGTGTGTGTGTAATAGAACACAGCTGGTCTTTCTAACATGCTACAGTACATAATGACACCACAGTAAACACACACACACACACACACACACACACACACTGATTAGCAGTGTATTAAAGTAGATTACAGTGTTTTCATTTTTTTTCTTTTTTTTTTAAATTCCATTTTCATGTTTAAAGATCGTTCAGGCTTCAGTTCATTTCAGCATTGTGATATTTTTAATTTTTTATATTTCCATCTTGACCATCTCTCTCTCTCTCTCTCTCTGTCTGTCTCTCACTCCCACTATTCTATCTCTCTCTCTCTCTCCCCCTATTCTATCTCTCTCTCTCTCTCTCTGTCTCTCACTCCCACTATTCTATCTCTCTCTCTCTCTCTCTCTCACTCCCCCTATTCTATCTCTCTCTCTCTCTCTCTCTCTCTCTCTCTTTGATACTCAGCATTTTTTTAAAAAATCTTTAAGCCTAAATTAAGGAACAGCAGGAACGTTGAGCACGATAAACGTCACTCAACACGCTCAGAACGATTCGGTCTCATCTACTGTATAAAGCTGTAAAACGGTGGTCTGTGTGTGTGTGTGTGTGTGTGTGTGTGTGTGTGTGTGAGACTGGAAGGTAAACGTAACCTCTGCTGCAGCAGTGAATATATTCCAGTGTACACAGTGTGTGTTCTGTAGGTTTGTAAAGGTGAGTTCATGGCTCTGGAACCTGCTGAGAACCAGGAGTTAAAGTGAAATAAAGACTAAAGTGCAGATGAATAAACGCACAGAACCGTCACTAAACACGTTACAGAACGTTATCCTGAGGTTCTGCCTCGGATGGACAGAACACTTGCTCTTCTTCAACACAGGTTTGATGTTAGATACCAGTGTCAAAACGACTGAACCTCCCCAACACCCTCAATCTCTCACACACACACACACACACACACACACACACACACGATTTTGGGTTTCTGTGCTCTTTATTGCCTGACATGCCTCTTTACTCTCCTCCTTTCCTTCATCTTTTTTACAGCAGTGTTAACAGTGGAAGGTTAGCAGAACGTTTTCTGAACCTTCCAATTCTACAAAACATTTACTTCCTAAAACTGAGATGTTCTTTTGGTTCTGTAGTTTTAGGTTCTAAACCAAACCACACATACAGCCTGTCAGATTTCCTGAGTGTTGTATAAAGCACTGATATGTAATGTTTTTTTAAACGAATGTTGTATGGATAGTTTAGTGTTTTAAAATTTCTTAAGGGCACATGTTCCCAACCCTGGTCCTGGAGAACCCAACCTTGGTCCTGGAGAACCCAACCCTTACCTGCTCTTGGATAAGGATGTTAATTAGCTGCTTATTTGACCCAGGTGTTTTAGAGCAGGAAAACATTAAAATGTCTGCAATGTGCAGGACAGGGGGTTCTCCAGGAGCAGGGTGTGTGGAAACCTGTGACTAAAAGGAACCGTCTTTGATTAGGAAACACTGTGGAGTTGGGGTCTACATATAGAATCAACCTGAAGAACACTTTATGGAGCCAGATCTAACCATTTTTTTCTTTTTTTTCTAAAAGTGTAAGAACATTAACATACAAGTCGTAAACGTTTCCTCAAGAGTTCTTTGGATGGTTATTTCTACCACAGGTTTTCCTTCATACCTTGTCTGAACAGAGAACTCCGCTGTTGTAAAGTTATACCTAGAACCTTTAAGGGTTCTTCTGGGCCTCTTTATAATAGACACAAAACACACGGATGTAAACCTCTACCTTTTAGATGGAGATGTTCCTCAGAGCCAGCGTTGCCAGATCAACCGAATTTCTGTGGAATTGAGCAACTTTAGCTCTACACAAGATCATTGAGTTTTGCATAAATTAAATAAATTAAATTTCCTGTTAACTTTTAATAGTATATTAAAAATTATATTTGTGAAGTGATCTCCTCTCAGACATTTCTCCTAAAAGCAGTGTGTATGGGTTAAAGGACAGATTTTTAGTTTTGTTGCTTTTGTCACACAGATCTGGCAGCCGTTCTCTACTGGTCCTGCGCTGTAGTTCCTGTAGAGTGGTTCCTGCACTGTAGTTCCTGTAGAGTGGTTCCTGCACTGTAGGTCCTGCGCTGTAGTTCCTGTAGAGTGGTTCCTGCACTGTAGTTCCTGTAGAGTGGTTCCTGCACTGTAGTTCCTGCACTGTAGTTCCTGTAGAGTGGTTCCTGCACTGTAGTTCCTGTAGAGTGGTTCCTGCACTGTAGTTCCTGTAGAGTGGTTCCTGCACTGTAGCTCCTGTATTTACTGTGATTTGGATGTTGGTTTCTTCACTGCTTTCCCCAGACTGAGTGTTTATCTGAGCTAATTTCATTACACTTATTACAAAATAACCTGAATCACACACAGTGTGTGTGTGTGTGTGTGTGTTGGAGATGTTGGACATGCTTACTGAGAACATCACTGGCCTCATTCACTGCTCTGAGTTCCACACTGAGCACTCTGTTGGTTCAGGAGCACAAGGTCACAGAAAGAGGTTTAGTCAGGGTTCTGTGAAGGGTTCTGTCATAGTGGATGAGGCCTTTGATGGACAAGGCCATGAAAACTGACCTTAGAATGCCCTGAGAACTGACATGAGAACAGATTTGAGAACTCTTTCGAGAACCACAGTGTCACATATCACACATCATACATCACACACATCACAAATCACACGTCACACATATCATACATGATACATCACACATATCACACATCACACGTCATACACCATACATCACACATATCACACATCATACATCACACACATGACAAATCACACATCACACATATCACACATCACACGTCACACATCATACATCATACATATCACAAATCACACATCATACATCACACACATCACAAATCACACGTCACATATCATACATCATACATCACACATATCACACGTCATACACCATACATCATACATCTCACATATCACACGTCATACACCATACATCATACATCACACATATCACACGTCATACATCATGCATCACACATATCACAAATCACACGTCACACACATCACACGTCACACATATCACAAATCATACATCACACATATCACACATCATACATTATACATCACACATATCACACATCACACATATCACACATCATACATCACACATATCACACATCATACATTATACATCACACATATCACAAATCACACATTATACATCACACATCATACATCACACATATCACAAATTACACATCACACATATCACACATCATACATCACACATATCACAAATCACACATTATACATCACACACATCATACATCACACATATCACAAATCACACATTATACATCACACATCATACATCACACATATCACAAATCAATCACACATCATACATCATGCATATCACACATCACACACATCATACATCACACACATCACAAATCACACATCATACATCTCACACATCACAAATCACAAACATACATCACATATATAACAAATCACACGTCACACATATCACACATCATACATCATACATATCACAAATCACACATCACACATCACACATCATACATCACACATCACAAATCACATGTCACACATATCACACATCATACATCACACATATCACAAATTACACATCACACATCATACATCACACATCACACATCACACATATCACAAATCACACATTATACATCACACACATCACAAATCACACATTATACATCACACACATCATACATCACACATATCACAAATCAATCACACATCATACATCATGCATATCACACATCACACACATCATACATCACACACATCATAGATCACACATCACAAATCACACATCATACATCACACATATCACAAATCACACGTCACACATATCACACATCATGCATCATACATATCACAAATCACACATCACAAATCACACATCATACATCACACATATCACAAATCACACGTCACACATATCACACATCATACATCACACATATCACACGTCACACATCACACATATCACACGTCACACATCATACATCACACATATCACACATCACACGTCACACATCATACATCATACATATCACAAATCACACATCATACATCACACACATCACAAATCACATGTCACACATATCATACATCATATATCACACATCACACGTCATACACCATACATCATACATCACACATCATACATCATGCATCACACATATCACAAATCACACGTCACACACATCATACATCACACATATCACACATCATACATTATACATCACACATATCACAAATCACACATCACACATATCACACATATCACAAATCACACATTATACATCACACATCATACATCACACATCACAAATCACATATCACTCATATCACAAATCACACATTATACATCACACACATCATACATCACACATCATACATCACACATCACACATCATACATCACACATATCACAAATTACATATCACACATATCGCACATCATACATCACACATATCACAAATCACACATTATACATCACACACATCATACATCACACATCATACATCATACATCACACATCACACATCATACATCACACATATCACAAATTACATATCACACATATCGCACATCATACATCACACATATCACAAATCACACATTATACATCACACACATCATACATCACACATATCACAAATCACATATCACATATCACACATATCACAAATCACACATTATACATTACACACATCATACATCACACATATCACAAATCACACATCATACATCATACATATCACACATCATACATCACACATATACATCATACATCACACATATCACAAATCACACATCACACATCATACATCACACACATCATACATGCAACATACATCATACATTCATAAGTCATCGTAAGGAAGCCCTACAGAACCCATCCAAACTGAGACAGGAAACAAAAATGAAAGAGTCTCCACAGCACTGTGCCCCACCCCTTTTCACTAACTAGATAAAAGACTGAAACAGTGCAATACTATTTCCTTGTAATAGTCATGTGATAGGTTGGGTCCAATCAGCAATGAGCATGTGATGCTCAGTAAAGTCAGTCCCTTTCTGTTTTGAGTTCATATTGTTGTGTTTCTGAATTTACTGTCATGTTTTTGTGTTCAGATTGAAGTTCAAGCTCTTTATTTGTCACATACAGAAAAAAAATCCTTAATTGCAAGTTCATGAACTGTGCAAATTTTACCAACAGCAAAGTCACATAAGGCACACAGAAGACAGAAAGTGTTGGACAATACAGTGCAGGGAATATAGCAATAAATATCTAGTGCAGAATACACATTACAGTGTGTAGGTACATCTGATATATGCTCTACATGTTATGTGTATGAGTGTCCTGATTTGGTGTGTGTGTGTGACGTTGGAATGAATGATATGATAGAACAGTCCAGGTTATCTTATGTGCAACTGTGTGTGTGTGTGTCCATGAAATGGAGATAAAACAAATTATTGGAGGTCCCATTCAGAGCCCTGATGGCTTGTGGAAAGCAGCTCCTCCTGAAATGCTCTGTGTTGGTTCTTGTGCTGCGGTAACGTTTGCCTGAGCACAGAAGTGAGAACAGTCTGTGTTCTGGGTGACTCGAGTGCTTGATTGGCCTCCTAGCCTTCTCTCTGCATCTCCGGATGTAGATGTCCTGCAGGTCTGGCAGATGATCCGCAGTGGTACGCTCGGCGGTGGTGTTACTGTACCACACAGTGATGTTGCCTGTCAGGATGCTTTTGATGGTGCTCCTGTAGAAGGAGGTAAGGTGGTGAGAGAGCAATCTGAACTTCCTCAGTCTGTGGAGGTAGTAAAGGAGCTGTTGCACCTTCTTCACAACCATCTCGGTGTGTGCAGACCAAGCTAAGTCCTCAGAGATCTGAACTCCCAGATAGTTGAAGTGTGAGACTCCCTCCACACTTAAGAGTGTGCTGTAACTCCTCTCGAGTTTCTTCTCAAAATCAACCACCAGCTCTTTCTTGCCAACCTCCTCCAGTTCATCGTTGTTGGAGATCAGCCCTACCATGGCGGTGTCATCAGAAACTTGACAATGATGTTGGAGTCCTGTGTGGCCACACAGTCGTGTGTGTAGTGGGAGTACAGAGAGGGCTGAGCACACATCTTTGAGGAACCCATGTTGAGAGTGAGATGCCTCAAAAAGTGATGGACAACTCTCACTGCCGCGTTCTGCCTGTCAGGAAATTCAGGATCCGTCTGCAGATATCAGGTCTCAGGTCTGTGAGCTTGTTGATCAATCTGTAAGTCTGTGGTGTTAAGAACTAAAAACAATGAATAGAATCCTCACATAATTTCCCTGCTTGCATTAATGTGTTAGTGTGTTAATGTGTTAGTGTGTTAATGTGTTAATGTGCACTTAATATGCTGTTGTACTGTATCAGGGTCACAGCTCTTACTCATTATGAACATTTACATCACAGGAACCTTCTCAGGAACCCAGGAACTTTTGGTGAACTTTTGGAGGAACCAAACCATGAGATCCATGGCATGACCTGATTGGGTCTAATGATTAGGACTGAATGAAATCTGAATGAAATCTGAATGAAACCTGGATTATACCTGGATTAAACCTGGATTAACCCTGCAGCTGCTCATCAGCCAGGCAGAGTGAGATGATGGTTAATTCCAGCCGAGTGAGTGTTCAGAGTTTACAAGTTATTTTTATTGTTGTTGTGTTGTTTTTTTACGTTACACAACACCTGGTGATTTTCCCCAGGCGTTCTGGCACTCATGCGTCGCTCCTCTCTGAGGTTCAGGTCCTGATTAGTCCATCTGGAGTTTTCTCAGTGGGGGGAGTGTATACGGAATGTTAATCCTGCACTCGGTTCTCTTTATTACACAGAACTGGAGTTCTGTCTGTGAGGAATAGAAGCACACGTGGATTTCAGTCTTACGAACATTTCTTGGAGTTATCATCACCACGCTGGCTGCTGTTACTCTGTTACACACCAGTGTGTTCTAACATTTACATTTATGTTTAACATTTCTCTTTATATCATTTTATGACAAAGTCCAAAAAAGACAAGCACATTCAGACAAACCACAGATTTACAAATCAGTGTTTATCAGTATATTAAATCATTATGAGAAAGAAAATAAAAACAGCTTTGTCAGGGAGACAAATCAGTCCATCTCCATCTGCTGCTCGATCGTCTCTGTGATATTCCAGAGAACAGATCCCGAATCCTGGAGCTCTGACTGTCGATCTGTCCAAATTCAGTCCATATGGTTTTACAACGTGAATCTAATGGCCCAGAAAATAAGACACAACAGCCAGAAACCTTCTGCAATCCTGCATCTGGAGACAAGAACTGTTCAAGAGCTCGTAAACTGAGACACTATTCTGAAAAACATTTTGCAATTTAATAATTATTCATATGTTTAAGAACTGGGCTTGTTTTGTTTTTAAAGCTTGTAGTTTTGGTAATTTATCATTTAAAGCTAGAGGAACTGATTCACACGCAAGTACATGAGGCATGCTTTTACTAAGTTCGTGAAAAACACGATATGCCAGTTAAATTGGGATTTATGGTTTCCTTTTAAACAAACAAACAAATAAATAAACACCTTCAGTGATTTAAACCAGTTTGTGTCTCATGGAGAACTAACCTGTCCTGTGTGTCTGCTGTTTGAAACTCATTCACGTCACACACGTCCTGATAATCTCGCTTTCATCCAAGTTCATAGAGACAAATATTGACAGAGTCACAGTCATTAACGTCACCGTGTGAGGAGGGTCGCTGACACCAAGGCCAGATGCAGAGCTCACATCAGGACAAGTCGAGCAGAGTAAATGCTTTATTTCACTCACACTTGGCGCTTTATTTGTTTAAGGCTGCAGTCTGTCAGGTCTGTAATCTCTTGAGCTGCTTTGAGTTCGAGGTAAAGTTCTCTAGCGTTCTGCGCTCTGTAAAGATTACATAATGACAACAAAGATATATACGTAAGGAATAACACACGTTGCTTTCCTAGTAAAGTAATCCACAGCAGAGTGATGTGATACAATATGAACTGACAAGAACGTCAGAACGTTTTATGCATCAGAGCTAATCATTCTTATTAGCTACATATTCATTATGAGATATTCATATTATTTTTTACACAGTAGCTAAAATGCTGGTTTATTGATGAGATTTGTGCAGATTGAATCCCTCTTGTTCCATCATGCAGACTGTCTCACTCATAGTTCTGTCTTTACTTTTTATATTTTTTTTGTTATCATGATTAACCTTGGCTCTGCTATTTTACACGTACAGTGTGTGTATGTTTAGCGGGCGCATGCTGCTGTGTTTAGAGCTATGTGTGGTGTTGAGTTTGGAGGTTTGAGACTAATATCTCCTTCAGTCATTAAGATGAAACCTTGTTCCATGTAAATAAATACTGTAACTGGCAGCATGCTGAATTTTGCTGAGTTTGTTATTTCCCATAATTCCGAGTGTTAGAGAACCACAGGCTCCATGTTCCATCCACAGTGTTGCATAAGATCTGTGGTTTTTATTTCAGCCACACAAAACTGCTTTATATACGTCTACATTCTGAGCCTCTCACGTTGCACATTCCTCTCTGACACGTGACCGGAAAACATATTTTTACACAATCAAAAAATATCTGAGCCACAATGTTGTGGAGTTTGTGCAAGCTGGCGTGGAGAAGTTCCGCTTTATAAGGTGTATAAGGTGTAGATATCATGCACACTGTCTGAGGTTTGTGTATGAATTTTGTTCTTGTTAGAAACATCTGCCACTTCAGAAACATGTGCTGTTTCTCACGGTGATGTTTTTGGGGAAAAAAAAACTCATGCGCTGATTTGAACAGAGAGAGAGAGAGAGAGAGAGAGAGATGATCACACTTTGGATTTTTTTTTAACAAACTTAAGCATCACTGGAATGTTTGCTAACCTCAGAGTTCATCATGGTGAACTGTATGAAACTTCTCTAACAGGTTACACAGGTCATAAATCTACCTTACACACAGCCGATCTCAGATCAGAGATGAAATTTACTGCCTTCATGACAAAAAGCTTTCAGTTCTCTCATCAGGCTTCTCATCAGTCCACCAGTCCATCCATCTTATCTCAGATTAACAGGCATCAGGAGTCGAGGTGGAGCTGCTGATGACAAATTTATTAAACCTCCTCGTTGTTGAAATCTGGGCATGGCCAATCACAGGAGAGGAAAGAACATACACTAAAACACACTGTGTGTGTTTGTGCGTGTGCGCGTGTGTGTGCGCGTATGTGTGTGAGAAAAGACCGAAATGCTTCATTCCTTTCACACTCGCTGCGTTTATCACGCCTTAAGGCAAAAAGATTTAAAACAGTAAAGACCACTACTGATAATTCAGCAACATCACAACGAGTGCAAATGCGCTTCTGTAATAGAAATATTCATTCAATCAATGTATTAAGTATTAAATTAAATAAAAATTAAATAACAAACTGCTTACTTAAGTACTTTATGAAGAGGTAAGTCTTTGGTCGTCGTTTGAAGGCTGCCAGTGACTCAGCTGTTCGGACGTCTAGGGGAAGTTCATTCCACCACCGAGACTCCACAACAGAGAAGAGTCTCGATGCAGGTCTTCCTTCTCCCCTGAGAGATGGAGGGAGCAGTCGAGCAGTGCTAGAGGACCGGAGGGAGCGTGGGGCCACGCGAGGTGTAATAAGAGCTTTGAGTTTTTGGCTTTGTAGGCGAGCATCAGTGTTTTAAATCTGATGCAGCAGCTACAGGAAGCCAGTGGAGGG
>CM075018.1:152924-163386 GCA_037576675.1 Pangasius sanitwongsei | reverse complement strand
TGTGTGTGTGTATGTGTGTGTGTATATGTGTGTGTGTATGTGCGTGTGTGTGTATATGTGTATGTGCGTGTGTGTGTGTATGTGTGTGTGTATATGTGTGTGTGTATGTGCGTGTGTGTGTATATGTGTATGTGCGTGTGTGTGTGTATGTGCGTGTGTATGTGTGTGTGTGTGTGTAATCTGATCCTCACTATCTTTCTATGCAACACACAGTTGCAGCTGTTATATACAGTCTGCACTAACACACAGTTCTATCTGTTCTAAAGAGTCCAGGGTTTAACTTTGGCACAGAGACACTGTGAAAAGTTCCACATTCTCAGTACTAATTCAGTAAAGTTCTCCGTTAGCAGCGAGTCACACAGCAGGCGAGTACCGAGAGCCTCAGCGTGCCGTATCGTATCATTAGTCCAGCTGTGACCGTGACCGGAGTTCCCACTGAGAACGTCCTCGCTGAACCCTGCAGGTGTGTCCGAGACCACGCTCCCAACAGCACACAGCTCTGTAGAACCAGAACCCAGAACCCAGTCCTGAGCTCCAGCACAGGAGAACCTTACAGTTCTCTACAGGTCCAGTTCTCATTATGGCATATTAAAGAACCGCCGGGTCTCAGGATGATGTGGAGCCGGAGTTCATTAGATTAGATCTCTGAGTGCGGGGACGCTGAGATGCTAAGCACCAAACGACATGAATACAGAGCGTCGCTAACATCACACACACACACACACACACACACACACACACACACACTGGTCAGTGTGTAAAAATAAGAGCTGGAAAAGTTCCACATTGGCCCTGATTAGGAACATTAACCTGCGATAAAGCCTCGGTCACATTTTCACAAAAACAAAGAAAAGAACAAAAACTCAAGAAAAACTATGATTTGAAAATAAAAACGAGAGATTTCACTAGAAAGGTTAATACTTAATACTGATCAGAAGGCCAGCTGCTTCACATATTAGCTGTGATTCCTGTGCGTGTTCGACTGTTAATGAGTTTTCACCCTGTTCTCTGACTCTAACTCGTTTATAACTCGTTTATAACTCGTTTATATCTTGTTTATATCTCGTTTATAACTCGTTTATATCTCGTTCATTTCCTCACAGGCAATTTTAACTTAATCACAGTTTTCAAGCAACAGAACACAAACAGCGCTTTTACACCACACAGCTTGACTCGATGAATTACCCACAGGATGTGTGCTGAATGTGGGCGGAGCTAATGACTGGCGAACACTGATTGGTCAGATTATAATACTGTGACTAGTGAACTGTACGGCTCAGTGACTCAGCAGTGTACTGAGTGTCTCACAACCTTTATCTCTTTTATAATTTTATTCTTCTACATGATTAATGAACACATTTAATGTTCTTGATTTTATTTTTTAAATTTGACAGTAATGCTTTCCTCGTGCTGATATTTAGCACTTTTTTACCCCATGATCCACATAAGATCTGCTAGCACCAGGCTGCTACGTCTGCTCACTACATGGTGCATAACAATGTTCTTATGAAGAACTCGAAGAACACGGTTAGAGACTCAGATGGGAAAATGTGTGTGTGTGTGTGTGTTTATTGTATTTTAATGTTGTCTGATAAAGTTTAACAAAAGTCAAACTATGCTGCATTTTCACTAAAGATTAAAGTATTGGCACCCTTGACCTCATTTGGGTTGCTGCCATCAAAACAAACTCGCCTTGTGTTTAATATTTTATACAGAAACACATTCGCAAACACACACACACCCACACACACACCCACACACACACAGGAGATCTCTACCTTTATCTGAATTTTTAAATTTAAACTTTAATTCACACCTTTCCTAAGAAGCTCCGCCCACCTTCACAGGTACAGTCGTGCCGATGTGAAGCCGCTGTCTGGTGTTAAAGCGCTGTTAGCTCCATGTAGCTTACATCACAACGACAAAGTCCTGATTACGATCAGTAGCTGAGATGAACTTATGTTTTTTGGTTTTGCAGAATTACAGTGTGGAAAATGTTATAATACGTGATAATGATCAGGAATGTTGATGCTTTAGAAATCCTTTAGGCAGAAACATCAACAGTGAGTCACACCTCTGTAAAATATATACTTTCCATAAACCGTGATGTGACTTCCACTGATAAACTGTGAAAAGAAAACTGATAAACTATTAAAACAAAAAGTTCTACAAATACATTCTCTACAGGGACGATGATAAAGATCCATCAAGTAACACGCTTCAGTTCATCTCCAATAAATATCACAGCACCACCACTGAGAATTTCTCCTCATCTGTGTGTGTGTGTGTGTGTGTGTGAGACAGGGTTGTGTAAGGTCAGTGTGTAGAGCGTGTCGTCCTGCTGTTTCGTGGAAAGCGGTGGACTTTGACGTGTTTGGACAGGTGATCACTGCGGGCGAATTTCTTCTCACACACATGACACTGATACGGTTTCACTCCGGAGTGTGAGCGTCTGTGACGGGACAACTCGTCTGACCTCGAGAACCTGTCAGGACAACACACACACACACACACACACACACAGAGTTTATTAATTAATGGTTAATAGTTCCATCAGGTCATTTATTACTTAATATTTTAAGTTATTTTATTTATTTTATTTGGTTATATATATTGTCTTGACAGCATTTTACTTCAAGTTCATCTTCATTAAGTCTTAAAACATTTAAAACCTTTAAGTGTTCTTTGGTTGTTCTTTGTAGAACCCTACAGCAGAGTGAGTTCCTATCAGAACTCATGTCTCTGCATCATTCACTCCGGGGTCACGACCTTCGCCTCAGCACACGGCTCTTCACCTCACATCATCACTCACTCAGTTCATCTGTTAGGGATGGCAGGAGGACATGGGGGCGTGTCCACATTTGCATATTCATGTGCATTTTTGGTCATCTATTTTATAATTTAATAATTAACATGTTTTTCCGGAAGGTTTTTCTCTGCTTTTCCATCACTCTCACACACGACCTGCGCTCTGGGACACGCCCACTTTCAGAAACAAAACGTACACACCCACTGTCTGACCATTTTCAGAAAAAAAAACCCCGAACACGCCCATTTTCTGAGACCTGACACGCCCACTTTCTGGTGTTTTTTTGCACCCGTTCTTTGAAGTAACATCAAAACTGTGCACAGATGATATGATTTACAAATTAAACATGGGACTGGCATGTGGTTCGATGTGTGTGTGTGTGTGTGTGCCCATGTGTGTGCCCATGTGCTCATGTGTGTGTGAATGTGCCCATGTGTGTGTATCTATGTGTGAGTGTGCCCATGTGTGTGTGTGTGTGAGTGTGCCGATGTGTGTGTGAGTGTGTGTGTGAGTGTGCCCATGTGTGTGTGAGTGTGTGTGTGCCCATGTGTGTGTGAGTGTGTGTGTGTGTGTGCCCATGTGTGCCCATTTATGTGTGTCTATGTGTGAGTGTGGCCGTGTGCATATGTGCTCGTGTGTGTGTGTGTGTGTGTGTGAGACCCCATGCTGCTCAGCCAATAAACTCAAACTGAGCTATGTTCTAGCTCATTCCATAACACCAGCTGTAATCTACACACACACATGCGCGTGCACATTTGCACACACACACACACACACACACACACACACACACACTAATTACACAGTATAATAACCACAGTGTTTTTTATTGGACTCAGGGACGAGTTTCATTGTGTAAATAACACGCATGGCTACGTGTTTGTATTGTAAACTGAGCTGGAAGTGTGTGTGGGAAATTTCCATCCATGTTTAAAACACACACTCACATGTGATGGGGTAAGGGGAGGGGCTTAAAGGGTTACGTACCTTCACACACTTTATGTACTCAGTAATAAACGCTGTGTGTGTGTGATTAGTTTCCTATAACAGCACGTCCCCAAGTGTTTTATTCCTTTTATACACCACAGCAATTTACCATCAATAACAATTTTTATTTATTAAAGAACAACACTACGTACATACTTTTTACCCATTTATTACGTTTATTATTATTTAATGTTGTGAATCATCAGTGAACGAGTTCCTGTTGTCGCTTACGTTATAGCAGCTATAAACAGTCGTTCCCTCACCAGCCTCTTTATTCTCTCTCTTCAAGTTAATAAGAGAAAAAATAAATTACACACGTTTCAATCTGTTTTATTAGACTTCATTGTTATGTGGATTATCTGCCATTAGAGCTTGTCTGTGTTCCTGTCCTGACGGGTTCAACCATCCTGCAGTGTGAAAGTTTACGCCTGATTTTAACACATATTGAGGATTATTAGTGAATCTGCAGGCGTGAACTCATGACCCTGACGCGGATGTTTATGACACTGTGATACACCAACAATAAACCTGTCAACAAAGTGCAGGGCTGAAACGCCTGAATACATGTCAGTGACAGCACACACACACACACACACGCACAAAAACATTAAAGAAGTGTGTGTTTAGTGTTTTACTTGGCCTCGTATTTGAGGAATACCAGAGGAATGTTAAACATGCAGGCAGTAAAACTGAGCAGCAGGCAGCAGGACACGCTCTGCTCTCAGTTCTCAGTTCTTCGGGTTCCTGACGCTGCAGGAAGGTTAGTTCTTGTACTGAAGACCAAACGCTGGTGGAGAACAGATCTGCTGTTCAGGAGCAGTGCTGAGTCGGAGCTCAGATAAGCACTGTGCCAAACTTACCACTCCAGCAGCCTTCCTCTGGCCAACACTGAGCTGTTTGTTCTGTAACGGAGGCCTGAGAAGTCCAGCTTCACTGCAGAGCCATGGAAGATTAACAGCCACACTAACGCAGAACCTCACAGAACTGTGACAGATAATTACAGCTCCAACACCTTCACTTGATTCATTTAAAAAAGAGATTTCACACCTATTAGTCCGTTTGTCGAGTCTGAATCAAGGTGAAATCAATTCTTATGGTTTGTTTGCTCTTTGGTTTGATTTGACACATAATTCAACTAAAAAGCAAAAAAAAGGTCTGATTTAGGTAAGTGTAGGACTGAAAACGTCCTCGTGAACCTCTTTTATTCACTGGTCAGAAAATATGCCAATGGAAAATATGCCAATGTGTAGAAATCACAAAAATCACCTGATCACAGAGAACACAGAGCCAGCAGGAAAAAAATGATTAGATAATTATATAAATAATGAGATTAAAACATGGTGTGTGTCATTTCTGCAGCGCTACAGCTCTGTGCTTTGGCTCAGTTTAGCAGCTTATAAAAACACGGCATGTTTGATTCACTTCCTGCAGTCGTGTCGATTCAGAGTCGAAACACTTTCTCACTAGAGTTCACTTGGAAGTGGACCGAGAACACCTCACTCAAACGTTCTCGGACTTGTGTGTGATTGCTCGAGTGTGTTAATCTACTTAAGTTTAAGATCAATGCCCTAAGCTTCCTCTTTCCCGTTTTCTCCCTAATTTAGTCTTGACAGGTTCCCACTAGCTCTTCTCTGTCACACGACAGCCTCAACCCAAGGAAGGTGAAGGCTAACACATGCTTCTTCTGAGACACGTGAAGCAAACTGCATCTTTTCGAACTGCTGCTAATGCTGCGTCACGAGGCAACGTAACACACTAGGAGGAAAGCGCTGTCGGTTCCATATACATGAACTCCCACGATTGGCTAGTTTCGCTATGATTGACAGGAGAGAGAGTATGCTCCTCCCAAACAGAGAGCTCAGCCAATCATGCTCTGTTGGACTCCTGGCTACGGATGGCTGTGGCATCATCAGGATTTGGACATGTGATCTCCTGGCATTTGGGTGAACGCTGCTCTGTTGCACCTCTCAGGAACCCAGGGATCTAAGCTTCCTAAACACAATCTGAAGTTCACTCAGATGTTTATCTTCCTGATAAACATGTCTCTTACCTCAGCACACAATCACAGATTCATCATGACAGTCTGAGAACTGAGCGCTGGAGGTCATGTTACAGCCATGGATATAAACTGAGAGCAAACATGAGCGGCTGTAAGGGGCAAAGTCTCACATCACTTCAAAGACTTTATCTAATCTCCAAAATAACACAGATAACACCAAACACAAGCACATTCAAAGGGCAAACTGCATAAAACTCTAAATGCATCTAAATGCATCTTCTAAAAGATGTTCCTCAACAAGTTCCTCAGATTAGATCTAAATCCCAGCTTCACACTTGTCAAGGTCAAGATGCTAACATTTTTATTCTACTGCTAAACTGTTACTGTTAGACCTGCTCGCTGATACCTCGTGCAGCTCAGCTCTGATTGCTGAACTCATGCTGAAGTTCATTTATAAATGGTCAACAGACATGGTGATCTGCTTCACTGCTTACACAGCACACAGTCACGTACCTGCTCCCTGACTGAGCACTTTTACATCCATGATTTATTTCTAAAAGCACCAAAAGCTCAAAATGAAGGACACGACACAAGTTCTAGTAAACAAAACTAAGCAAAAATGATCAAAGGTCCAAAGACATGAAACTGCTTCTTGTTTCCTGACATTAGCCTCAGCTCTGCATGTGTAACCCAGAACATAAAAGTTTGTCCCCCCAAAACTCACCTCCAGGCGCATCCTGGCCACGTGCAGGCAAACGGTTTCTCACCCGTGTGTCTCCTCAGATGAGCTTTCAGGTGACTGCTCTTGGTGTACATCTTGGCACAACCTGGAAAAGTGCACTTGTGCATTTTAATCAGATCAGCTACGGAGCTCTTCTGGAATTTCTGACTCCCGACGAGGAGTCCTGCTCCCTGTGCTGCGCCGGCCGCGTTCTCCACGTGTCCTGAAGGTTTGGCTGCGATGGGGACAGGAGCGATGCGGACGAATTTGGAGGAAGTGCTGCTGAGGCTAGCTGGTGGAACCACTTGAGGAACCAGAGCAAAAGTCTGTCCCTGGATGTTGACCAGGAGCTGGGCGATTTTGATGTCCGGGGTGTGTGTCGGCGACTGAGATGTTTGTGTTTGATTCGGATTTGTTTCCTGTTTGATAGGAATGGGCTGGATCTGTAGGAACACTGGCGTCCCTGAGCTCTCCATCGTCACTGCCTTCTCGGAGATCGGCTCCTTCTTCACCGCAGTCTGAGAGGCTGTAGCGAGTCCGGCAGAAGACTGGACACTCTTAGGCTTTAGCTCGTTCATCTCCGTCATGCTGGAAACAGGCACTGTTTGGTCTTGTGTCTTCGTTTCTGATGTGTCTTGGGTTGTTTCAGCTTTCTCCTTTAACGCTACAACATCCATGTTCTCCTCCAGAAACTCCTCAATCTCCTCCAGTGTGGGTTGAAAGAGAAGCCCTGCATGTTCCTCCAGATCTCCAGGAAATACAGGAAACTCAAAGCATTCCTCTTTGGTGGTCCGATCCCTGAGAGACTCCCAGGCCAGACCCATAGGGAGGACAGGAGGAACCATGGCAGGAGTTAGCACTGAGGTGGAAGACATTTGGCTCTGAGAGAGGAGGAAGTCCAGGAGGCCATCTTGGCTCTCGCTGCTTGAGCTGCTGCTGCTGCACCTGGAGCTCAGAACCTGAGACTCAGGGCTGGAGCAGGAACGTGAGCTGGAAGAGTCACTTAGCTCATCCTCGGAGAACGGAGAAGGAAGCACCTGGTAGACCCGCTCGTCCCTCACCATGTCCGACAGGTGGTGGACGGGCAAAGAGGAACCGTACAGCAGGAACGTTACTTCATCCACTGACAAGCGATCCACCATTCCTGGTCAGAACCGGTGAGGAGATCAGATATTCAGAGTACAGCAGATTCACCTTCTGGAGGAAAAGATAAAAATCAGAGCAGATAAAATAAGTGATGAAGTGTGTGTGTGTGTGTGTTATGTGGTTAACCAGAAGAATCCACTGATGGAAGTGTGTGTGTGTATAAATAAGCATGAGCATAAGCAAATCTGGAAAATGGGACAGCTGCCAAACCCACGCTGTAAAAACGACGCTATTTTGTGACACTGTGCTTTTAATTGAGGAAAAAAACGTCGTCGTCTGATTTTCTACACGGTTTGAATTCTGATGGTTTTATTTTCATTACTGAGTTCCTTTTCTCTTATCGACTACATCTACAACACGAAGATCAAAACTTTCTCTTTTACTATCAGAAATAAAACTGCTGAGGATCAGTCAACAGTCTGAAAATAATAATAATAATAATAATAATAATAATAATAATCATTATATATATATATATATATATATATATATATATATATATATATATATATATATATATAAATCAAACACACATTAAGTTTCCTTAATAAAGGTAAAGGTACCAAACTGGGGACGTGTTCAGTATCTGTAGGTTTCTCCTCATGATGTGTGTGTGCTGTAACTTTAATTAACTTTTAGAGTAAAGCTTTAAAGGTGCATCAGTGCTCCTTATTATTATTATTATTATTATTATTCTTTGAAGGTATACAGATACACACTGAAGGTAGAAAAGCAGGTCGGTGAGAAGGAAGCAGCTCTGTGGAGCAGCAGTGTAGTGAAGTCAGACTGCACATGTGTTCACCAACAGCTGGATTTATAAAGCACTTCATTGTGATTCTAACACATTAATAAACTCTTATTTTTATGCAGATGTGTGGAATGATTGTTCTTCAGTCACGGAAGTGTAGTTACACAATACATATCACACACGACCAGTTTATTAGGCTGTAATATTGATAGTAACTGTAATAACAGAGTTTAGATCTCCGCGTTATGACCGAGAGTAAACTCAGATCAGAGAGAGCGCGTGAGCGGAAATCATCATCATCATCATAATAATCATGAGCGCGCGCACGAGAGAGGGAGAGAGAGAGAAAGAGGGAGAGACTCGAGTGCTGAAGAATTCCTGGAAAGTCTGCGCGCTGGAACTCGGTTCTGCATTTCTGACTGCATTAACTCCACACACACACACACACACACACACACACACACACACACACACTCACCTGTGGACTCCAGCGCGTCGGTTCTCCGTGTGTGTGTGTGTGTGTGTGTGTGTGTGATAAGTGATAAAGTGAGGGATTTAACCCGCTGCTTCTCTCTCGCGCGAGCGCGTTACTACATTACTGTCACATGATCGCGCGCTCCGCCGCTTTTAACGGAGAAACTGCGCTGCACCGGATTGGACAGATTTACAGGAGGAGGCGGAGCTTACAGGGCTGGATGATAGATCGGTGTGGTGAGGAGTTATCGCGATATTAAAATCGTTTGCGATGCTGACATTAGAATTTTCAAAGCTGTGTGTTAGACTGGAACAATATGTATGTATGTATGTATGTATGTATGTATGTATTTATTTATTTATTTATATAATTATTATAATTTTAAAAACATTGAGTTGGTCCGAACCTTCAAGAAAAGTCTCTCCACACATTTCCTTTTCTCCTTTTATTTTCACTGCTGTTGTAAAACTGGGAAATATAAAGCAATATAAAAATAATGCAGACTGACTTAAAGCACCAAAATATTATCTCATCAGACAGAAAGTTTCTTTCACCTTCATTTTATAGAGGAACGCCACTGATCTTTACACCACTGCTGGATTATTACCTCTCACACACACACGCACACACACGCACACACACACACTTCATAACACGTACAGTGTAATGTTCCTCTAGTTTTTAGTTCTCTGTGCAGTCAGACTGAACATTCAGCAGAATGTGTCACATGTCTGAGCTGCTGGTTGCTTTTTAGCATCGCTTTTTACTGCTGAGCTTTAACTCGGCTTTAACTGAGCTTTAACTCGGCTTTAACTCGGCTTTAACTCGGCTTTAACTGAGCTTTAACTGAGCTTTAACTCGGCTTTAACTGAGCTTTAACTCGGCTTTAACTGAGCTTTAACTCGGCTTTAACTGAGCTTTAACTCGGCTTTAACTCAGCTTTAACTCGGCTTTAACTCGGCTTTAACTCGGCTTTAACTCAGCTTTAACTGAGCTTTAACTGAGCTTTAACTCGGCTTTAACTCAGCTTTAACTCGGATTTAACTGAGCTTTAACTCGGCTTTAACTCGGCTTTAACTCAGCTTTAACTCAGCTTTAACCGAGCTTTAACCGAGCTTTAACTCGGCTTTAACTCAGCTTTAACTGAGGTTTAACTCGGCTTTAACTCGTCTTTAACTCAGCTTTAACTGAGCTTTAACCGAGCTGTAACTCGGCTTTAACTCGGCTTTAACTCGGCTTTAACTGAGCTTTAACTGAGCTTTAACTCGGCTTTAACTCAGCTTTAACCGAGCTTTAACCGAGTTTTAACTCGGCTTTAACTCGGCTTTAACTGAGCTTTAACTCAGCTTTAACTGAGGTTTAACTCGGCTTTAACTCGGCTTTAACTGAGCTTTAACTCGGCTTTAACTGAGCTTTAACTCGGCTTTAACTCGGCTTTAACTGAGCTTTAACTGAGCTTTAACTCGGCTTTAACTCGGCTTTAACTCAGCTTTAACTCGGCTTTAACTCAGCTTTAACTGAGGTTTAACTCGGCTTTAACTCGGCTTTAACTGAGCTTTAACTCGGCTTTAACTGAG